>ML439167.1:3489-94642 GCA_005239525.1 Nicotiana knightiana
GAAATATAAACTCTGTGGTACACTACAACAAGAAAATAAAGGTGGAAGAGTTACGAGATAAGGGAATCTCTCAAGCGGGTAACTCCGCCCAAACAGGAATGGAAGAAATTACTACCCAAATAGGTATGGAAGGTATTATTGCTGAAACAGGTACGAAAGAAAATACTTATGAGAAGGAGAATCAAGTTAACACGGAAGGTGTACTATACCACGCAGATGCAGATTCCAGACCGGATGTCATTCGTGAACCGGAGGAAGATGAGCACATCAAAACAACTACGGATGAGCTCGAAGCTATTCCATTATCTGAACAAAAGCCTGAGTAGAAAGTGTATATAGGCACGAGGCTAGGCCCCGCTCGNAACCGTGCCTCCCTCCCGTTTTGATCAAGTTGAGTTTCTCGTGGCTGATGAGTTCGTGGGTTTACTGAACCATGCCTCTTTGTACCGTACCTCTTCAAAGAATCACATCCAGCTATCGTATTTTCCTGTGTCCACGTGACTGGCTGAGTTGTCAAAAGCTGGCTTACGTGTGAAACTCTTTTTTACCAATACAATTGTTATAAAGTTACGCCTTTTGGCTTAAAAATGCTGGAGCCACCTATCAAAGGTTAGTGACTAAAATGTTCCAAGAACATCTTGGAAAGACGATGGAAGTCTATATTGATGATATGTTGGTAAAATAAACACAAGCACAAGACCATTTCAAGCATCTCTCTACTGCTTTGATATTTTACGCAAGTATAATATGAAGCTAAATCCAGAGAAATGCGCTTTTGGAGTGCAATCAGGTAAATTTTTGGGTTTCCTTGTATCGAACAGAGGAATAGAGGTAAATCCTGCTCAAATTAAAGCTATAGAGGAAATATCTGATATTTTAAAAAATAAAAAGGAAGTTCAAAGACTAATAGGGAGAATAAAAGCTTTGGATAAGTTTATTTCTAAATCTTCCGAAAAAAGTTTTAAATTCTTCTCAGTTCTCAAAAAGCAGAATCAGTTCGAATGGACTGAAGAATGTCAGCAAGCCCTCAAGAACCTGAAGATTTATCTATCGAAACCACCACTGCTTTCAAAGCCAAAAGAAGGGGAGAGATTGTACATCTACCTGGCTGTCTCAGAAATTGCTGTAAGTGCAGTATTGGTAAGAGAAGAAAAAGGTAAACAATCACCTGTCTATTATGTAAGTAAAACTTTGCTAGATGCTGAGACTAGATATCCACATCTGGAAAAGTTAGCCTTAGCTTTAATAATGGCATCTAGAAAATTACGACCATATTTTCAATGCCACCCAATCACCGTTGTGACCTCATATCCTTTAAGAAATATTCTGCATAAACAGGAATTGTCAGGAATATTAGCCAAGTGGGCCATAGAATTAAGTGATCATGAAATAATCTATCATTCTAGGACTGCAATTAAGTCTCAAATACTAGCTGATTTTGTTGCTGACTTTAGTAATATCATTGTACCTGAAGTAGAAAAAGAGTTACAACTCTTTAACGGTGCTAATCCAGGCCTATGGACCTTGTTCACCGATGGTTCTTCAAATATAAAGGTGTCGGCTTAGGCATAGTCTTAATATCACCCACGGGTGAAAATACACGGCAAGCTATCAAGTGTTATCCTATAACTAACAATGAAGCAGAGTACGAAGCTTTTATTGTTGGGCTTGAACTCGCACATGAGGTCTCAATAGAGCAAATCATGATCAACAGCGACTCCCAACTGGTAGTAAATCAGATACAGGGGACTTATATCGCTTGAGAGACTAGAATGCAACAATATCTTGAAAAAGCACGAGAGCTCGTGAGACAATTCAAAACATGGACCTATAGAGGAAAATGCAGAAGCAGATGCATTAGTTAACCTCGCCGCAGTCACAGAAGTAACGAACAAAGACAATACAATTGTCGTTCAACTATTTCATTCAATAATAGACCAGGACAGGAATGAGGTAACTTTCAACAACCTAACCTGGGACTAGAGAAACAAAATTCTTAATTTTTTGCAGAATGACACCGTACCTGAAGACAGGAAAGCAGCTCATGCACTTCGCCGCAAAGCTGCACGGTACTGCCTTATTCGCAACTTGTTTATCGCAAGATGTTCGGAGGACCCCTAGCTAAATGCCTCGGACCTAACCAAACGAAATTTGTGATGAAAGAAGTCCACGAAGGACACTGTGGAAATCACTCATGGGCGAGATCCTTAGTGAAAACACTAATCAGAGTTGGATACTATTGGCCTAAGATTGAAGAAGAAGCCGAGAACTTCGTATCCAAATGTGACAGATGTCAAAGGTTTGTCAATAACATACATCGACCAGCGGAATTGTTACATCCAATAATATCCCCATGGCCTTTCATGAAATGGTTTATGGACATAGTGGGACCTCTTCCCACAGCTAAAGCGCAGGTGCGGTTTTTACTCGTGCCAACCGACTATTTTACAAAATGGGTAGAGGCAGAAGCGTTCAAACAAGTGCGAGAAAAGGAAGTTAAAATATTCTTATGGCAAAACATAATATGCCGCTTTGGAATACCAAAGGAAATCGTGTGTGATAATGGCCCACAATTCATAGGCTCGCAAATCACAGAATTCTTTGAAAGTTGGAAAATCAAGCGGATCACTTCAACGCCGTACCACCCCGTGGCTAATGGTCAAGTTGAATCAACCAATAAGGTCAGCATCAACAATATAAAGAAGCGGCTGGATAAAGCCAAAGGAAACTGGCCTGATGAGTTACCAGCGGTACTATGGGCATACAGAACTACTTCAAAAATAGTCACGGGAGAAACTCCGTTCGCACTTGTTTATGGCTCAGAAACCTTATAACTTGTGGAGATTGGAGAACCAACCATAAGGTTCTCAACAACCATGGAGGGAGAAAACGATGACGAATTGAGGACCAACCTGGACCTACTCGAACCACAGAGAGAAGCAGCATTGATACGGATGGCAACTTAAAAACAAATCATAGAGCATTATTACAACGGTAAATCTCATCTCAGGTACTTCAATATTGAGGACTTCGTCCTCAAAAAATTCTTTCAATCAACGAACGAAGCAGGTGCAGGAAAGCTGAATCTAAACTGGGAAGGACCTTACAAAATCCGAGGCATAGCTGGGAAAGGCGCCTATGAGTTGGAAGCTATGGACGGCAGAGTTCTACCAACAAGATGGAACGCCATCCACTTAAAGAGGTATTACTTCTAAAGGAAAAGAATACCCCTCGTTAGGTATCACACATTCGATTTTATTTTGAACATTTAAAAAGTTTTACTAACTTTTTAGATGATAGGCATAAAGCTAACCCATCACCAGATGATATTAGACCTGCAAAGACGCGAGGAAATAATACAATTCCCGGTCTAGCATTACACTTTCTGATGGACGTTTCAAAAGGGTTAATCAGTCATCATCTAAAAAACTATATACCTTCGAGTCCGGAATGTTTTTCCTTTTCAGGAAAAGGACCACAAGGAAGGAATAATCAAGTGCTCGAGATTTCATTCTTCAAAACTCAAACACTTGGGGGACTATACAATATGGAAGGCTAGGACGAAGCAAAGAAGACTATCAGAAAGTCAAAAGCTCGAGCCTGAAGACCCATCTACCCAACGAGACAAGTGACACGAGCAGAATCGAAAGAAATCAAAAGAGCCATCCAAATACAAAGCCTAATGCAAAAAGCAAAAACCTTCGAACATGTTCAGGTTGAAAGGCAAAATATTAGTCACGAGAAAGAAATGTACATCTTTATACTTATTCAAAGTTGTTGTAACAAAAACAGTTTGGGGGTAAAAGATCATCATCAATATACTCATTCGAAAAGCTGTTCTCAAATAAAACAATTATGGATGAAAGATCTAAATCCTTGTATTTGTTCAAGAAACTGTTATCAAATAAAAACAGTTACGAATAAGAAAACATTTCCCTCGTACTTATTAGAAAATTGTTTCCAAAACAGTTGCGGGTAAAAACTCCAACCTTTATAAAAAATGTTACTAGTAAAAAACAGTTGTTTCCTTGTATTAATATCGAAAAACTGTTACACATGAAAAACAGTTACGAAATGCAAGAGTACATCAAATCTGTTAAACAAAAACAGTTGCAAACATGAGTTTTAGACGATAACCAAACACATGTAAAATGTCATGGAAGTTCAAACAAAAAACTTTCCTTGGAAACATTCTTAAACATGTGTAAAATTCCTATCACTCTATTACATTATCATGAAGTTGAGATGTCTTCTTCATGTCAATTATAAAGGGCCCTCTTCCATAAACTATACCTATTACAAAAAGGCACACATTTAATATGACATCGTGCCTATTACAAAAAAGGTACGAGTAGTCTAAAGCATTCCACATGCAAAACTCGAAGGTAAAACTAAAACCTCAAAAAATGAAGCATGCAAAAGACTTAAAGAGTGAAACGGAAACTCAATAAAAGTCGAACTAACATTAATATATTAAAATGGCTAAAAGTAAGTATTAACTTATACTTAGCCGTATAAAATTTTTTATACCTTGTGGTGCCCCTAAGTTGTCATTTGGGGACTTTAAAGAAATCCAAATTTACCCCCAATGGTACTGGGGGTAACCACCAATTGATACAAAGAAAAAAAAATGGGGATGAACCAACTAAATCTTTTCAAGAGAGGGGTTGACTTCACTAGCAGAAGGAGTAGGAGAAACTAGGGAAGAAGAGGCATGAGCAGCTGGAATCTCACCATTAGATGAAGAGAGGTTATGACCTTGTTGAGCCTTCTCCATGGCTTCCTTAGTTTTAGCTATTTCAGCACTAAGGTCAAAACCCTCTTGACTCATTTCCATCAATGTGTCAAGGAGAGAATTCATGTACGCCCAGCTCACATCGACAGCAGCCACCTCTTCCAGATCTTCATAATCATTTTACCATACTTGAAGCTCAGTTCTCAATCAGTCCTTCTCCGCTTCCGCAGCTTCATGGGCGGCCCTTAACGGTACAATCGACTCCTCTAAAGTTTGAGCTTTGTCTAAAGCCTTACGAAGGTCTTCTTGAGTACGAGTGAGTGATTNTCTATAATCTCCTCTGAGGCACGGGACAGCTGCTTAGCGAACGAAGACTACAGAACACTTTTGTTTTTATCATCTTGGTTGGAAGAAGCCTTCTCTACTGCCAGTTCTGCTGCCATGACTCTCATCTGCTGCTTCAAGGTACTCATTTCCTATTCTAAAGCATCCATGTTTATCCTTAGGCTATCATACTGTGCTTTCCAATTATCATCATCGGCCTGCAACTCTTTTGTCTCCTAGTCTGTGTTTGAAATCCTCTTCATAAGCTCCATGCCTATAATGTTAATCTACAAGAAATAAACCAGTCAGATATGGTAAATTTCATATACGAAAATGAAAGAGGATAACTTACATCATACCTTCAAAGGAGTATGCACGACCTCATTAGCCTATGTAAGAGCATTGTGGCTGGCTAGCTTTGCTTTCTCAGAGGGACCTATCAAAGGCTTGACCCATTTTCTTGAAAAGATTCCCCTCAGCTAGAACCTCTATTACCACCTGCCGCATCTCTTTGTTTGAAGACCCTACTTCCCTAACGGAAGGCATGGAAGCAGGCAGATATGGAACAACAACAGGCACGGAGGGTTGAGGAGCTGGAGAAGCCACGGGCAAAGCAGCAGGCACGGAGGGTTGAAGAGTCGAGGAAGTTACGGGCAAAGCAACAGCAGAAGCCGAAATAGCCAAAGGAACAGACGAGACAGCTTCTCTCAAAGAAGCAGGAAAGACAGCAGCCAAAGGAACATCGTCAGGAGCAAGATCAACACCCTCATGAATAGGGGAATGTGAAACATCATCAAGGACAGAAGGCTCAATCACAGACACGGAAGGCAAGGTTAAGGCTGTAAGCTCATCATCTGAAACCACCCGCCTTCTCCGTGGCCTATGCACTAAAAAACCTTCTTCTCTTCTTCTATGGAACGAGACTCACCAATATTCCTCTTCGAGGAAGATGAACCAACAATAATTTCTTGGGCCTAAGCCAAAGACATCTTCGGGATAGATGAAGCAGACACCCCACGAGCGGAGAACCCTATTAAAAGGGAAAAAGTTAAACGACAAAGAAAGAAGAGACTCGAGTAAGGAAAGAATCAAGAACAAGAGCTTCACTTACCGTGGGTCTTTACATGCCAACCATACATCCCAGTGAGGTACTTCCAAGATCTCTATTCTAAAGGAGCAACGGACAATAATTTTTCTACCCAATCACGAATACCGGAGACATTCTCAACAGTATTCATGATTGCTGAGAGAAGAAAAAACAGATAAGGTGTTAATAAAACATCTCAAGTCAAAACGAGAAAAAGTAAATTAATGTGAGCTAAATCATACTCACGTGCGCGATTCCACTTCTCAGGGAAGGGAAGATTTTCTTCACCCATTAAACCAACAGTGGGTATAGCAACATATCGGAGGTACCAACCCCTATCCTTATCATCTCCAGGGGTTACCGGCACTCTTTTGCTTCTAGCAGTTAGAGTAAAAACCCCTTCACGAAATAAGGTAGGAGAGTAGAGATGAATAATATGGTTGAAAGTAAAAGGGACCGAGGCTAAACAAGCCAAACTCCTAAGACATGCGACAACTCTCCACACAAGCGAACCAACTTGTCCTAAGCAGATATTGTAAAAATGACAGAACTCAATTATGACTGGGTCAATGGGGGGTCTAAACCCTAGAGTAAAAGGATACGTATAAACAAAAGAATATCCCGTCTTGTAAGACGTTATTATTTGATTATTATTCGGAATATAGACAGTGAAGTCAGACCTCCAAAATCACTCCCTACGAATAAGGAAAATCTGACCCTCAATTATAAGGGTTGAAAATCTGACCCTCAATTTCGACACTTTCAAGAGAAAAAGATTGGTCTACAAGAACTTGACTATCCTAGCAAAAACGAACTCAGCAGGGACAATTCATCGACTCCAGGTTCACGAAGGTGTTCGCCTCTACCTCTAAACGAAGACCGAGAAACCCTAAACCTTGGAGAAACTAGAGATCTAGTAGAAGGAGAAGGAACTATCTGAGAAGAAGAGGAGCCCCTTGAAGAAGTGGATCCTAGACTTCTAAGTCTACCACCCCTCCGACTCCTAGTCGGAGCAGAAGATGGCGTTAAATTTTCAATATCTATTACTCCCTGAGGTTGGTTTGAAGAAGACATGTTTACAAAGGCAAGAAGAAAGTTCTTTACAAAAGAAAAAGTTTGAAAAGTGTTTCGTGGAAGCAAAGAAAAGAAGAAAGGTATTTATACTTGAGGACAACCGTCAAACATGAAAAAAAAATAATAATGATGAAAAGTCATAATTGAAGATGTCACTTCGGGACTGGCACAGCCGCAAAAAGCCCTAAAAGGTACTGAGTAAATGCAGAACCAAGTCAAAAAGGACACGTGGTATAAGCATTAAATAGAAGTGACAAACGACGCCGATGGTGCAGAGAATGATACAATGATAAGAGGAAAAGCGGCGGCAAAATATTCCCGCCATAAATGAATATCCACTTACCAAATATTAATCGTTAAATATATGGTAAGAGGGGGGACTATCTGCATTGGTAAAAAAGAGTTTCACACATAAGCCAGCTTTCCGCAACTCAACCAGTCACGTGGACACAGGAAAACGAGACAGCTGGATGTGATTCTTTGAATAGGTATCGTACAAAGAGGCACAATTCAGTAAACCCTCGATCTTATCAGCCACGGGAAACTCAACCTAATCAAAACAGGGGAGAGGCACGATCATAATGAATCTAGACAAAGCTACGGGCAGATTCAAAGACCCACAATTGATTACTCGAACGTTATGTAACCGTACCCCCAATTACCGTTATCCTTTGTAACGTCTCATTAATGTCATAATTAGTCATTAATGAGAAACCATAGCAAGAATTGTACGTTATAATAATCTCCTATATAAGGGAGGGGAATACAGCTTGTAAAGGCATCTAGTTCTCGAATATAATTGACTTCGCTTTTCTATTTCTGCAATATTGTATGTTATTCATTTGTCTCCATTTCCTTGATTATCAGTAACCCGTGTTCATCTTAAAAATAAGCTTTAGTCAAAAGATCTAATTCTTTGCTTAAACAAATGTAATGAGCCGACGGTCGTTTTAGGCTCTAGCGCGTCGTTCAGCGGTTTGAAGTCGTGAGTAGCTCCATCTCAGGTATATGACTTGTAGGTGTGGTCGAAATTGAATTTCAGGAAGTTTAGAGTTGATTTGGAAAGAAAATTCTCATTTCAGAAGCTTTAAGTTGGAAGAATCAACTAAGATTGGAATTTTGAGTAGACGGCCTCTGAATTGGGATTTAAAGGTTCATGTAGGTTCGTATGATGATTTTGGTTGGGCGTATGTCCGGATCGGGTTTTGGATAACCCGGGCGCATTTTGATGCATATTGTGGAAGTCAGCATTTTTGAAGAAATTTCCTAAGTTAAGTGCATTTTAGTGATGTTGATGTCTGTTTAGGATTCCGAGTCTTGGAATAGCTTCGTATGGTGATTCAGGAGTTGGGAGCGCGATCGGAAGTGAATTTGGATGTCCGTAGGTCATTTTGGAGTCATTTGGCTAAAGATAGAAATTTGAAGGTTTTTGAGAAATCCGACAGGAAGTGGAAATTTTGATATTGGGGTCGGAATGCAATTTCGAAAGTTGGAGCATGTCCGCAATGTTGAATATGACTTGTGTGCAAAATTTGAGGTCAATCGGACGCGATTTGATAGGTTTCGGCATTGAATGTGGAAGTTTGAAAGTTCTAAGTTCATTAAGCTTGAATCGGGCTGTGATTCGTGATTTCGATGTTGTTTGATGTGATTTCGAGGCTCGACTAAGTTCTAATGAGGTATTAGATCTGGTTGGTAGTTTTGGTTGAGGTCTCGGTGGCCTCGGGCGTGTTTCGGATGCTCAACGGGTCGAGTTTTGCCTTGAGAGGGTTGCTGGTTTTCTGGTGTGAGTGCAGCAGGTATTTACTCTATTCGATCACGTGAGTGGGTGTGCGATCGCATAGAAGGATTTGGAGGCTGCTTTAATTTGGCCTGTGCGATCGCGGGTAGTTGTTTGCGATCGCATGGAAGGATTTGTGAAGGCTGCTGGATTGTCCTATGCGAACGCAGGGTCTGGTGTGCGAACTCATAGGGGAAAAGGGAGCTGGGGGCCTGGGGGCCCTTTGGCCTATGCGAACGCGGGTAGGGGACCACAATCGCGGAGTGTTGGATCGAGGAAGCTCTGCGAACACGCTCGTGGGTATGCGAACGCAGAGAGTAGCTGGGTCCTGGGCAGATTAGTTTATAGGCGAAATTTGTGGCCATTTCTTCATTTCTTCCTTGCTTTGGTCGATTTTGGAGGAGCTTCAAGAGAGGATTTCTTCATGCAATGTCTAAGTAAATTCCTCCCGTTTTTAAGTTAAATACAAGATTATACGCATGAATTAAACATGGAAATTGGTAGGAAATTGGGGAATGTTGAAGGAAACCTAGAAATTTGGTAAATTTGAATTTAGCCACAAATTGAGCATGAATATTTGAGTAAATTGTATAATTGAACTAGTAAAGCTATGGGTAGAATGTATCTTTGAGAAATTTCGGATTCCGGGCACGTGGGCCCGAGGGCATTTTGGTCATTTCACTGAGCGAAGTTGGGAAATTTATATAATTTGGAATTGTTGCGAATATTAGAGTATATTTTCATTGGTTTGTTGTTGTTAGGATAGTTTTGGAGCATTGTGCAACTATTTGAGTCGTCGGAAGGGCTTGGAGGCCGGTAATGGAATTTCGGAGTGAGTTAAGTCTCCTTTCTAACTTTGGGAGGGGAATTGTCCCCCTAGGTGAGCTAATTAAGTATGTGTTACTGTCTGCAGGGGCTACGTACGCACGAGGTGACGGGAGTCCGTGTGTAGCTACTATTATGCCATGTCCGGGTAGCCTAGGACCCACTAGCATGCCTTACCTGTTATACCTGTGATCTTGTCTGTGATATTAGACTGCTAATATAACTTAAATTGTAATTGAATGGCTAAGGAAGAGTAGAGTTTATTTTTCTAAACCATATAAAAAGAGGATTGATTTCCTTCGCGGGCAATTGTGTTTCTGGATAAGGTTGTATTATCAAACATTATTAAAAAACTTGGCAAGTGAATTTCGAAAAAGGATTTAAATACTATTTTATGATTTTTAAAAGAGAAATCGGTCATTTACTTAAGTTTCCCGACGTATTCAGGGTGGATTGTTGATTGTGCATGTTTGCGTGTGACCGCTTGGCAATATACATTCCGCGTGCGGAGTGTTATTTCCCCCACTCTCATGGGAGCGGGTCGTACGCCACGCCGGATTTAAAATGCACTTTTCGTACAGGCCGTTCGATCCTCGGCAGTGCATAGACATGATTATTATATTGAGAGGTGCACTTATGGGATGGGTCGTTCAGTCCTCGGCAATGCACAGAGATGATTATTATATTGAGAAATGCACTTTTACTATGGACCGCTTGATCCTCGGCAGTGCATAGACATGATTATTATATTGAGAGGTGCACTTATGGGATGGGTCGTTCAGTCCTCGGCAATGCACAGAGATGATTATTATATTGAGAAATGCACTTTTACTATGGACCGCTTGATCCTCGGCAGTGCATAGACATGAGTATTTTATTGAGAGGTGCACTTTTGGTACGGGTCGTTCGATCCTCGGCAGTGCACAGAGTTGGTTATTATGACGGCTCAAGCCGGTTGTCCTTATCCCGTATGCGCATGCTAAATTGTTAAATGTTTTTCATGGATTTTAAAAAGTGACAAGGTTATTTGGGGGAAAACAAAGAGGAAATTGTTTATTTAAAATATTCGGGGGAAAATGAGGAAGTGGTAACTGTTTGTTTATTTCCAGTATTTATTTGGATTTCAGTGCCTTATATATTGTTGCTTTACTACCCCTACATGCCTACCGTGTTCATCATATGTTGTTAATTAATTTGATGGCCCTTAGTGAGTGTCTAATTCGACCTCTCGTCACTACCTCTCTAAGGTTAGGCGGGCGACTTACTGAGTACATGTTGTTTTTGTACTCATGCTACACTTGCTGTGCATTTTATTGCACAGGCACTTTCATAGCAATATGGAGGATTCGGAGACTTAGGCGAGCTGCATCATCCGGAGGCGATCCGCAGCTAACAGAGTCTCCCTCGTACTGTATTTTTTTTATTTTAAATTTTCTTGTCCAATTTGTATTTCGGACAGGCCTTGTGATGATTATATAAATTCTTAGAAATTGCTCATGTACTTGTGACACCAGGTTCTGGGATGTGTTGGGATATATTTGCTAAAGTGTAATATTTAAACTATTATTTTACTTGGCAGATTTTATTTAGTTACTATGTAATAAAGTGAAAGGAAATTTTTTATAATAAATGTTAGAAACAGGAAAATTATTTTAATTAATTAATGATTGGCTTGCCTGACAATGATGTCCGGCGCCATCACGACCTTATGAATTTTGGGTCGTGATATTCTTTGAGTGCTTATTTTAGTCCATAAAGAGACTTAACATGTCCATACACCTTATTTTATTTTTTTAGGAACCACAAACCCTTAGTTGTTCCATGTAAATTTCTTTCTCCAAATCTCAATTTAAGAAGGTTGTCTTCACATCCATTTGATGGATATAAAGACCATACACCATATCCATTTCTATTAACATCCCTATATACGTAATACTTGTAACCGACAAGTATGTGTTAAAATAGTTAAGGCATTCTCATTGTCAATACCCTTTGACAATAAGCCTGGCCTTATACATGTCAATACTGCCATCATCTTTTATTTTCCTCTTGAAAATCCATTTATTGGTTCGTTCCCTGGAGTAATGTCAACTAACTCCCAAGTATGATTATTTAATCTGGATTCTACCTCACTATTGACTGCTTGTTTCCGATAAAGACATAACTTATTTTGAATGTTTGAAGCTCATTTGATAACAAAAATGACAGAATATCTGATCCAATGGAAGTAGTTGTCCTTTGACGTTTACTACGTCTTGGATTCACCTCATTAGGTGTACTTTCATGTGCTTCTTCCCGAGGTCGCTTAGATTTTTCACTAGACGACCCACATTCCTTTTTATACGGATAAATATTTTCAAAAAGTTCAGGATTATCTGATTCGATTACCGTATTAATATGAATGTCGGGATTTTATGATTTTTGAACCAGAAAATTATATGCTTTACTATTTGGTTCACATCCTATCTGTCGTTCCCCGTTTTCTCGCGAAAGTGGGTTTCGACGTTATGACAACTCCTTTTGGATGTGAGATAGAATATTAAAATGAGAAGAGTCTCCACCTAACGGTCTTTGAGGGGCTTTAGGGAACCTATTATACAGATAACTCTATTTGACTAGTCAACGCCGCCAAATATCGAGTAAGGGCTCAAATTACCTCAAAGAGAATGTGATAGGCACTCTTCGAGGTCCACAACTGTAGGTCCCGACCGAACTTAAACTTATGTGGATTTCAATTAGACTAAGTGATCAAATAAGCAAAGAGAATATAAAGGTAGAAGAATTTTATTACAACATGATTAGTACATATGTTAATGTGAATATAGGGATACAACTATTCAAATTCTGATAGAAAACATATAAAGGAGGGGGAGTCCTAAGTTTTTTAGCCTAAAGGATCACTGTGAAACATAAATAATACTTCACAACTCCCTTGAGGTAGGGAGTTAATCATATTATTCAGCGGGCGTAGACTATCATCTCCTGCTACCCATTACTATGTTAAAGTTGTTTACCTAAAAGCGCTCTAATTCAATTCTAAGTAGTGCCCTATGCGTGCACTACCCGCCCATACCTATGATCCTAGAGGTTTTGGACCTCTATTTAGGTAGTTCTAGACCTTACCTAGGATGCTCAAAATGTTAAAACTAGGCGACATACAAAATACATTAGACTTCAAATATGGGCAGTTAAGGGCTCAAGTTAGCCTTCACAATTAAACACCAAATGCACACGAAACAAGTGTTCAGGTTAGGTAGTTTCAGAATTAAGAACCTTAGACCCTATAGACATGATTTCTAGGTGACTTTGAATTAAAATATACAGGCAGTTTCAGGTGCAAGGTGCTGCTCCTAGACAAGATTATACAGATAATTATACAGTTGTTGCACGCTGACATATTTCTAGTTATTAAACCTATAGATGTTGTGTATAATTGATTTATGCAGTAAAGGATAGTGAAATCTATTGTAGAAAAGCCCATAATTGCTCATGCTTTCTAACGGTAGCATGATTAAACAATAAAAAGTGTTTAAGAAGTTCAACGTTAAAAATTTAGGGCGAGTAATTATATCCTGTAGGCAGGATCTCTAATAACGATTAGCGTTTGGAACCAATTTTACTATGCTTAACCCTCTATAGACATGTTTTCTAAAAGAGCATTATGATACAATAGCAAATGGGATAATTAAAATCCTATAGGCATGATTTCTAGTGGATGTGTTGCAGTTGTGCGAATTGAAAGAAATGGTCAGTGATATTTGTGTCCTATAGGCAAGTTTTCTAATAACACTAGCAATAGGAGTAACTAAAGCGTTTGAGCTCATGTTTAGCTAGTAGACGAGTAGTGTGAGTGTGTGCTTCTCCTAATGACATGATTTCTACAGTGCACATAGAAATTGAATGGAATATATAGCAAGTAAATCATTGAATCATATAGGCATGTTTTCTACCCTTCCATGCAAACATTAAGTATACCCATCTCCCCATTTTACTAACACTCCAGTTGTTCATTACAAAGTTATTACAAGCCCAGTAATGAATATGATTACAAATATATAAAAATAATGATAGCAGGCCCACATCAGGCCTAAAAAGAAATACCCAGCATTTCCTGGGCCTTCAACAAACCTGACGTAGCATACCCTGATATTCAACATGGAGCCATATTCATCAGCACAACACAGAATCCATAGAAGAACTCAAACCATATCACAACAACCATAGATTGTCCATATCAATTTACATATTCAATAGACAGTAGGAAGAAAGAATTGAGTGTCAAAGATAGTTCAAGTCTCAGTTTTGGAGAGAGTGGCTAAAAGACCCAAAATCCTAGTGTGTCAGAGTTCACATGAGTCTCAAATGGACCCCGAGCAGTGCTCACACTAAGGAGGTCAGTAGTAAGAGCCTTGGTGGCCTTGGATTTTAGCGGGGCAAGAATGATGGGTTCAGACTAGCATAGGTAATAGATGAGAGAGGGTGGACAATGGTTAAGCGAAAGAAGTTGAGGAAATACACTTATAACTTAAAGAAGACATAGCAAAGTTGAGGGCAGCTAATCAAATAGGACACAAGACTTAGAAGCAGGTTTAGCAAGACTTAGAAGCAGGTTCAATACTTAGCCAAATAACATATGGGCAGCCACATATTGAAAGAGTTAAGGGAGCAACAAGTTTGCAGGATTACTAAGATTATCATACACAGGTGCATGATACGAAACAAGTTAAAACCTAAAAGGTCCAAATTGTGCTAGGTATACATCCTGGTGTCATAAGACATCCATGTTAACCCACATTAGGAAACAAAACAACATCAGACATGGTAGGGAAGCACAAATTATGACAATTACTACTGAAGGAATAGTGAATCAAGTGAGCCAAAAACATGCTAAGGGACATATTAACAGGGGAGCCAGTCATGGTTGATAGAAAAAAGGTCTTAACACATATTAGAACACACTACATATGAAATATTACCATTATTGAGATTCAGAACAGAGTGGAAAAGTAAACTCATGTCAAATAGTAAATGTAAACATTCAGGTATTGACACAATAGACTAATTAACTAAAAAAGCTCCAAATTATTCAGATGAAGCACATTCAAATGGCAGTTTTTAGGTAAAATTAAATACCAAAGAGAATCAAACAAGTGTAAAGCTGACAAGGTCACACACAGAATTAGCTCAGAACACATTGGCAAAACGGATTAAAGAGAATCCAAATTATCCAAATTAGGCATAAGCATGTTACAAAACTAGCAATATTAGGTGAAATTAAATGCTAAAGAGACTTAAAACGATTGTAAAGCTAACAGAGTTGCACACAAGAGTAGCCCAGAAACACATTAAGCTATAAATTTCAGAATTGAGAACATATGCAAATCATAGACGCATAAAAATGAAATTGTGAAAGTCAACTGACTTACTAGTTAAACGAACAATAATAAAGAACAAAATTTCATAAGAACCCAGAATCTTAATGTGTCAAAGTTCCCAAGAGCTTCAAAGGAACCCCGGGCAATGCTCGTACCAAGAGAAGGTTGAATAACAAGTCTCAGTGGCCTTGGCTTTCAGCCGGCCAAAAACAAAATACAGAGCAAGAGAATGAGGGAATAGTAGAACAAAGCTCCAATTTTTAGTGAAAATATAGCGATTAAGGTCTGTCCTAAAAGGGGAATGTGGAGGGGTTTATATAGTAGTAAAAATTGAACGAACAAACAAGGAAACAAAATAAATCAAACATATAATAAGGAAAGAAGGCATGAAAAATAAGTTCAAAAAATCAATTTAGGAGAGAAATAGGGTAAACCCTAATTCAAGAGGGAGAAAACAAATCGACAGAGATCTCACTGAATCGGACTCACAGAGCATGGTACTGAGTGTATATAGATGAAATAATGCTTAAAACCAAAAGTTCAAGCCACTTTAGTCCAATCTCAGAAGATATCACTTGCCAAACTTAGGCAAGCACCTAAGTAACACCACAAATGGACGACCAGTAGCGAGAAGAGACTAATAAGGTAAGTGAATCAATGATTGATTCTATTTTAGAGCCAGATTTTGGAGAGGTTGGGAGATACAACGGCTAGGTTTTCTCAGAGAAGAAGAGAGAGCAGAGAGGATTTAGGGGCGGCGGGTTAAGAGAAAATGATAGGGTTAGGGCGGGTTTGGTTAATTAAAGAAGGAGAGTGAATGAGGGCCGTTGAAATTGAGAGATCAACGGCTGGGATTAAAAAAATGGGATGGGTCATAAAAAGCGAGTATCAACCGAGTATTATACAAGGGTCGTCTGGTTTGGGCTTGGGGTATATTGGGCTAAGGATATTCGGAAAATTTGGTTCAAAAAATTAGTTTAAAGCTAGGCTATTATTTAAATACACGAAAATAATTTATAAAAATGCTTGAGAAAATAAGTAAAAATATTTTTTATACACTGAAATGCTTAAAAATATTAACAATGTATTATAAAAATATAAATATTCTATTTTGACACCAACAATATAAATAAAGAGCATTTCTATACGAATATAGACTATCACTGCAAAATTGCACAAACAGCTTTAGAAATATTAATGTAATTACATAAAATGAAGTAAAATATTTGAAACATGTATTATAGGTGCAAAAATAATAATTTTAGGTGATTTATTCATCACAAAATAATTTGAAAGAGTAATTAATAAATGTTTAAGTAATTAAAATGCAGAAAAATCAAATTTAAAGCTCTAAAATTATGGAAAATCATAAAAATGCTTGTACAGATTTATAATTAAATAGTGATGCAAAACTTGATGTTTTGAAAGTGTATATATTTTTTGAGAAAATATGAGGGAAAAATTGGGTATCAACAACTGCCCCTCGTTACCCGGAAATGATGAAAGAGTTGTCGGGTAAAGAAAATGATGACCAATTTTGGCCAAGTTGAGCGATGAATGATGTGATTTGAAGAAATAGGGGTCGAACCCTGGTTCCTGAGTTGCCTACATATCCTTGGTGTTACGGGAATCAGGCCATGTGTAGTTCTGGATCCAACGGTGAACGAGACCGATATAGTTGTTATAAGAATGGTCGTATGTTACCAAAAGGGTTCTTTTGGGTAGGATAGTATCGGATGTATCCCAGAGCAAATATCTTAACGGTCATAGAGTAAAAAGACGGATGATTGATGGTGGTTGGTCATGTTTGAAACAATTGCAGTATGTAAACATTGTGAACGGAAACCAGAGCGAATATTGCTCCCGTTTGAAGGACAGTTCTCTCCTGGATTACCTGAAGAACTTAAAACATGGCTCATGCGAATATATATGGGTTATTGCAAGAATTTAAACGTGATGCAAATTCCCTTTGGACTATGAAGGTTGTCTTTGGACGGTGAGGATGATGTCCTTAGATCATGACGTCCTGGGCCATGAAGCGCATAATAAGGGATTTGCATGCCATGAGATGATGTCCTTGGGCCATGAGGATGGTGCCGCTATGACGCCTTTGAATGTGCAATTTGAGAGATCCTCAGTCCATGGAATGGTGTCTCCCAGCTATGAGGATGATGTCTTCGAACTATGACGCCTTTGGAAAAAATGGTGATGTTTTAGCCCATGAAATGCAAGGATATGATGCTTGGTCGTATGCGAGATGAGACAAGACCAGGCTTAGTCCTGTGTAAGATGAGGGCAATTCTTAGCCATAGGTGAACAGAGGATAGTCCTAGGTCTTAGACAGCGTAGTGGAGATAGTATTTGGTCTTATGCAAGGACAAGGCAATGTTTAGCCTTATGCAATTGAAGAGGCAGTGCTTAGCCTCATGAAAGAAGAGGAGATCATGCCTAGTCTCAATGCAAGGAAAGGCAGTGCTTAGACTTATGAAATTAGGGAGACAATGCTTAGCCTCATGCAAAGAATAGGAGACAATGCTTAATATCGATGCAAGGAAAGGCAGTGCTTAGCCTTATGAAATTAGGGAGGCAAGGCTTAGCCTCATGCAGGAGGAGGAAAAAATGCTTAGTCTAGATGCAAGGAAAGGCAGTGCTTAGCCTTATTCAACTAGGGAAGCAATGCTTAGCCTCATGCAAAGAATAGGAGACAATGCTTAGTCTCGACACAAAGAAAGGTAGTGCTTAGCCTTATGTAATTAGGGAGACAATGCTTAGCCTCATGCAAAGAATAGGAGACAATGCTTAGTCTCGATGCAAATTAAGGCACTACTTAGCCTTATGCAATTAGGGAGGCAAGGCTTAGCCCTATGCAGAAATAGGAGACAATGCTTAGTCTTGATGCAAAGAAAGGCAGTGCTTAGCCTTATGTAATTAGGGAGACAATGTTTAGCCCCATGCAAAGAATAGGAGACAATGCTTAGTCTCGATGCAAAGAAAGCCAGTGCTTAGCCTTATGAAATTAGGGAGGCAAGGCTTGGCCCCGTGCAGGAATAGGAGATAATGCTTAATCTCATAAAAATAAAGGAGGTAGTGCTTAGCCTCATTCAAGGGAAGGGGAGACAATGCTTAGTCTAATGCAAAGAAAGATAGTGCTTAGCCTTATGCAATTAGGGAGGCAGTTCTTAGACTCATGCAAGAAAACGATGAGTGATAGTGAGCAAGTAAAGTATTTCTTAGATGGAGATGTTTGCGCTAGATAATTTGTTGCCTTGAAGGCAGTGACTTGATGTGTCTGCGGATATCATTATTTTATTGTGCCTGCATCCAAAGAAAAATTGTGAGTTCTGTGGGGGAAGGTTGGTTCGTACTTTTATCTTCTATATTTGCATTTGCTCCTGTCTTGAGGTCCTGTTTGAGTTACCCTGGGCAACATCTGGTTGTCATAGAGACGAAGTTTGAAAACTTCTCCCTGGCTTCATCTTGATGTGGGAAGATTTTCTTTAGCACCAACTGACCCGGTGTGAATTGCCTTGGCCTGGCCTTTTTGTCGAAAGCTCTTGCCATTATGTTCTGGTAGAGTTGACCGTAACATACTACATTCATTCTCTTTCCATCAATGAGGCTAGTTGTTCATAGCGGCTTTGTACCCACTCTGGGTCGCTGGCTCAGCTTCTAGTATGATTCTTAGAGAAGGGATTTATACTTCAGCGGGAATAACTGCTTCAGTACCATAAACCAATAAGTAGAGAGTTTTCCTAGTTGATGTGCGAACTGTTGTACGATATCTAAGCAAAGCAAATGGCAGCTTCTCGTGGCATTGATTGTAATTATCTACCATTTTTCTCAATATCTTCTTGATGCACTTGTTGGTGGCTTCTAAAGCTCCATTAATTTGCGGCCTATATGTTGTGGAATTCTTATGTTTGATTCTGAAAGTATCACACATAGCCTTCATCAGATCATTGTTAAGATTGGCGGCATTGTCGGTGATGATTGACTTTGGTACTCCGTATCGACTAACAATATGATCCCTAACAAAATCTGTAACGACTTTCTTAGTTACACTTTGTAAGATGCGGCCTCAACCCACTTTGTGAAATAATCTATGGCCACTAGAATGCATCTGCCCATTTGAAGCAGTGGGTTCGATTAGACCGATGACATCTATGCCCCAAGCAGAGAAAGGTCAGGGTGCACTTGTTGCATTGAGTTCATTGGGTGGCACTCGTATCATCGGCATGTATCTGGCATTGATGGCATTTATGGACATACTTGATGCAGTCTGTCTCCATAGTCATCCAGAAATATCCTACTCTTAGTAGTTTCTTGGCTAAGACAAAGTCGTTCATGTGCAATCTGCAAGTTCTGGCATGTATTTCCTCGAGCAATCTGGATGCCTCCTTGGCATCGACACATCGTAGTAACCCCAGGTAGGGAGTCCTTCTATACAAAATTCCTCTACTTTGAAATAAATGGTTGTCTAACCTTCGGAGTGTGCGTTTCTGAGTATGAATTACGTGCTCCAGATACTCTCCTTTTGCCAAGTATTCTTTGATGTCGTGGAACCATGGATTTCCATCACATTCTTCTTCAAAATGAGCATAATAAGCTGGTTGCTTATGAATTCCTATTGGGAAATGATCGATGAAATTCTTGTTTGGGTGTTGTATCATGGAAGATAAAGTGGCCAATGCATCTGCAAACTCATTTTGAACCCTCGGAACATGTTTGAACTCTATCTTCGTGAACCTCTTGATCAGATCTTGTACACAGTACAAATATGGTAATATCTTGGTGTTCTTGGTATCCCACTCTCCTAAAACCTGATGTACCAAAAGGCTGGAATCTCCAATCACCAGCAATTCCTGAACATTTATGTCAATGGCTAACCTGAGTCCAAAGATTCAAGCCTCGTATTACGCCATATTGTTGGTGTATGGCAACCTGAGTTTTGAAGATAATAGATGGTTTTGGCCGGTTTCCGACACTAAGACAGCTCTGATACCCACTCCTTTGAAGTTTTCAGCTCCATCAAAGAACATTCTCCAACCATCATACGCTTCGGAGATATCTTCTCCCACAAACAGTTCCTCCTCGTCGAGAAAATATGTTTTCAATGGTTCGTATTCTCCATTTATAGGATTTTCTGCCAAATGATATGCCAATGCTTGCCCTTTGACCGCCTTCTAAGTTACATAGATGATGTCAAACTCACTCAGCAATATCTTCCATTTTGCTAACTTTTCCTTATGCATAGGTTTCTGGAAGATGTATTTCAACGGATCCATCCCTGATATGAGATACGTGGTGTAGGCACAGAAGTAATGCCTCAGCTTTTGATTGATCCATGTCAAAGCGCAGCAGGTGCGCTCCAGCAAAGAGTACCGTGCTTCATAGGGTGTGAATTTCTTTCTCAGATAATATATGGCCTGCTCCTTTCTTCCAGTCTCATCATGTTGTCCCAAGACACAACCAAAATCCCCATCCAGTACGGAAAAATAAAGCAGCAAAGGTCTCCCCGGTTCTGGTGGGACCAGAACATATGGTTTTGATAAATACTCCTTGATTTTGTCGAAGGCTTTCTGGCATTCTTCAGTCCAGCTTGTTGCAACATTTTTCTTCAGCATTTTGAAAATTGGTTCATAGATCACGGTTGATTGTGTTATGAAACGGCTGATGTAGTTAAGACGCCCTAAGAAACTCATCACATCTTTCTTGTTCTTCGGAGGTGGCAAGTCCTGGATAGCTTTGACTTTTGATGGGTCCAATTTAATCCCTTGGTGGCTGACGATGAATCCTAGCAACTTTTCGACAGGGACTCCGAATGCACACTTTGCAGGATTCAATTTCAGATTGTACCTTCGAAGCCGATCAAAGAACTTTCTCAAGTCTGTTATATGATCTGTACTTCTTCTGGATTTGGTGATGACATCATCCACGTACACCTCTATTTTCTTGTGTATCATGTCGTGGAAAATGGTTGTCATAGCTCTCATGTATGTGGCTCCAGCATTCTTCAGGCCAAACGACATCATTTTATAGCAGTACATCCCCCATGGTGTGATAAAGGTGTCTTTTCTGCATCCTCTTCATCAGTCCAGATCTAATGATAACCCGCGAAGCAATCCACAAAAGACTGGAGTTCATGCTTGACACAATTGTTGATCAATATGTGTATATTGGTAAATGGGAAATCATCTTTGGGACTTGCTCTGTTTAAATCCCGATAATCGACACACACTCTGAGCTTCCCGTCTTTCTTCGGGACTGGCACGATGTTGGCCAACCAAGTCGGATACTCAATGTTTGATGCCAAATCCACACTACTATTGAGTAGCGAGGCGATCGATGCAATAATAACCCAACTAAGGTCGGGATCAATCCACATGGAGTTAATAATCGGAATTAGGTGTATATCTAAGTGAGTTACGAGTTTTGGCTCTAATTGCGCTTCCACAAACTTGGTTGATATTCTACTTATATTTTTACTCTATTGATTTCAATTAATAAAACTAAGGATAATATTTAAGTTTTGGGTTTTTCAAATGATTAAAGGGGCTAGGGTCGTGACTTTTACTGAGGTGGTTATCTAACGGGTTTTAATTTTCAGGGAAAGCTTGATTAGTTGGGGTTGTAATATAGCTATCACAACCGGGTACTCACTCTATACCTCTGGGTAGTTTGAGTGATTTTGCTCAATTTGGCCTTTTCAAGTCCAAATGGGTATTTTCACATAGCAAGTGATATTAGATCAATTCGGGTATTACTATCTCTAGGTTTAACCCTTTAATTGTGGCTATCAATTTTTTGAGTTCACCCCAATTCCTTGTTATCCAAGTTTTCCTAGACTTAGTCCCTCTTTCTTAAGTAGAGACTAAGCCAATTAGGCATGAATCAATGTTTGCAACCATTAATTCTTGAGTTCTAGCAAGAAATAGGCTAAATATCACTAACCCAATCACAATCAAGCCCTAAATCAAACACCCATTAAATAAACACACTAGGGTTAGGTCACAACCCTAGCTACGGGTTTAGCTACTCATGGAAATAGCAGAAATTAAAGAAAAATTGAAGATAGAATCCATAATATTAGATTATGGAATTAAAATCTAGTGTTTAGAGATGAATCTAGTACAAAGTTTCCAAAAGAAGTAAAGAAAATCATCTTCGGTGCTCCTCTAAAACATAACTTAACCTAAAAATGACAAAAAGTTCTATTTATACTAAGCTAAAAATATTTGACAAAAATGCCCCTGCGGAGGTTGTGCGCCCGCATAATTCTGAGTGCTGCCGCACACTTTCTTCCGCGGCCGCATAATTATGGTGCGGTCCGCATTCTTGACTTTGGAATCTGGCTTTTGCTGGACTTTTACGGACCGCAAAATTCTGAGTGCGGCCACGCTCTTGATTATGCGGCCGTATAAAAGTGATGTGGTCCTCACTTCCTTGACTTTGGACTTGAACTAGCTCTCTAAATCTTCAAACCTCGTACTGCACAATTGTGTGTGAGACTGCACTTGACATCTTGCGGCCGCACAATTTTGATGCGGTCCGCACTCCTTTATGTTTCCAAAATGCCGACTCTCTAAATCTCATTTATTGCGGAACACATAATATTGAATGCGGTCGCACTTCTTGATTTGCATAAATCCAAGTCTCTGAACCTTCTTTTGCGGCTACATACAAAATCATGTGGTCCGCACATTTGGCATCTTTGCCCTGTTTTGGTTCTTGTTCAACTTTTGACTCCTTTATGAGTTGATTTTGATTCCTTTGGCTCATATTGCAACATTCCTGTAAGCAAGCATATTTCATTAGTTTCCGGGAATATCTTTAAGCATTTTTTACCTAAAATATAAGTAAAAGAGAGTAAATAAGAGGTCAATATCCCTACTTATAAACTTCCCCAAACTTAAGGTTTTGCTTGTCCTCAAGCAAATAAGGTAATTCCCACCTCCACTTGAAAAAAAGATATTTTAGCTGGCCTAAGTAGAATCAATCCTGCATCAATTGGGACTAACAATTACCCTCAACACATATCAATTATCAACAACACAATGTTTTGACTTTTGAGTACCATAGTTCTAATTTGACACTAGAGCATCAAGAGTTGACTTTATTCATCAAGGAAGCTCGCTCTATCATGTAGGTCTTTGTGGATCCCAAACTCCTCCTCCTCTACTCTCATGAGCAAATCTCACTTTAGAATGCAACACTCGAAACAAGGATTGTGAAGAAGTTCGCTCATCTCTCTCAAAAGAATATCACAAGTCCGGCTCTAAGTACCGTAAGATTGCCTCTTATTTTAATCACCGCTAATGTAAGCTCACTCAACATGAAATCATATAGGGCTTTTTCAGGATGTAATGAAGGCTTTTGGATCAAGGTAGGACTTGTTGGAATATGATGGTTTCATATTTACTTAAGCACTCCATTTTCTCTTTTCGGCTCATACTTTCTCGACTCTTTGAGTCATTTTCTTCTTCCTTGGGAGAACTAGAGAAACATAGTGTCACTATTTATTAATCATGACAATCATTTTTCTCCTTTTCTATTTACTCCATACCTTTCATTATTGTTTTCTTTGAATCCCTTCAACTTTCTACCTTATTCACTTTCTTTTTGAAATTTTTTTCTTTTTGGCGTTCCTTTCTTTTCTTTGCCTTCCCTTTTCTTCATTTCTTTTTCTTATTTGTACCTTTTATCACTTTCAAACTCCTCGTCTCTCCCCCATACTTATGATTTTTCCAATTGTTATTCAAGAATGCTAAGGAAAGAGAGGGTCATTGCAAAACGGATAAAGGCTTGTACCGTGGTTATTGAAAGAAAAAGGGCTTCGGATCAAAAGGGTTGACTAGGGATATCACATTGGCAGGCTATGGAAGTTTTCAATTTTCAAATTGTATCAAGGAGAGCCTACAATCATTTCTCAAGTCGAGCTACACTTAGAATTTTGCCTAGACAAATATTCAGGGCAAGTTCTAGACTTATTGGCACGGGAACTTGGACTTGCAATTCAATACCTCACCTCTCAAGCTGTTGGATTGCTAAAGAGAACAGAGTCGAGGGCCCACAACAACCCTAGCTAAGATTGAAAATCACAAATGGCTCAAATGAACCACTCGATTATTGTTTAAGTCAACACAAGATTCTAAAGGTCACAGCTAGAGCTATTTTATGCCAACAACTTTGTTTCTAACCATAAGGTCGGAGGTAAATGTGTTAGTACCAAATGAAGCCTACTTGAGACACTTTTATTCATTACTACTATATTTACCAAAACATAAAATAAAACAGACTCAATCCCTTAAGAAGGTTGTCACGCCATCAATCGTTGGGAAGAGCCACCCGGTTCACACAATATCCACCTTTGGAAAGAACCGTGGAATTAAAAAAACCAAAGGCTTATTGTTCACACAAAACGTAAAAAGAAGCGAACAAATTAAAGATAAGCTATTAAAGTAAATAAGAAGTTATGCTACTAAGTAAAAACAAACTAAATAAGTAATGAAGTAAACTACGGAAGGTAAACTGAATATACAAAATGAAATAAAGCGAATATATACATAAGGGAAATGACTATATACATCAAACGGGGAAGAATATATACATACCAAAGAGAAAATAAGGATAAAGAAAAAATAGTGTAATAGTTATTATATACCAAATGTCACTGTCAATCAAAATGAACCACCCCCCAAATGAAAATAAGCACTATCCTCAATGCTAATCAAAAATAAGAACAGGAAAAGGGGTAGAGAGTAAAGAAAACTCCCTATATGGTCTCAGTCTGCATGGGGTCCTCAACCTGTGTGGCGTCCTTAGCCTGCATGGGGTCCTCAGCACCCTCTGTCTCCTCCAACTCTATCTCATTTTCTCCAGGCTGAGGGACAACTGGGTTGCTGAGCATGTGTATCATCTCCTCAGCAGTGTGTATAGTTGCAGCCGGCTCCTCAGACTGGCCGGTTGCTGCCTCTGATGTCTTTAGCACTGCTGCATGTTCTACTGCGACTGACTTCTCCATGAGCAGGTCCAATGGAAGATCTCCGGCAGATGAAAACTTTTCAACTTCTTTGCGCAGCTTCTCTACCGACTCCTTTGATGCTTGAGTCTTCCGCATCTTCTTGACATGTTTGCTCAAATCCTTGATGACCTTCCTATGCGTAGCCAGAGTCACTAGGATGACCTTCTGCTTGTCCAGAATTTTCTTCAATGATTCCTCCACTAACAGAGGTACCTGAGGCTTTGATGGGGTTGATGACTGTGCTACAACAACACTGGATATGGCAGTTAGCTTTATGGTAGCTGCCTGCATCCAATTTTTGAGACTCACCAGTGTTTGGAAGACTCACAGCGCAGTCTGAGGGTAAGTAGATGAGGTCAGTACTGATAATGGACTTGATAGTCTAGCTGAAGCATATGGTCCAGAGGATGAAGGAGGCATGGCTACTGTTCCGGTGGAAGTACCAGCTTCTGTGGAGGGCTCGACAACTGAACCAGTAACCACTATCACTGGCTCTTCAGACTGGCCAGTAGAGGTAGTAGCTTTACCCTTGAAATTAGGGTTGTCAACTCCCTGAAGGTGGTACCATGAAAAAGGATTCTTTGCCTTCACCTCTACATCATAGTGCCTCGATTCCATCCCTTGATCTTGGAAGTACTCTGTGAGGAAGTCGGAGTAGGGATATGACCTCTCCTCCTTCTGGATTGCATTGGAAATGTTGTAAGATATTAGGGCACCCACATTTATAAGATAGCCGGCCATGATGGAATCCACTAAGACTACACGAGGAATCGGTTGGATGTTTTCATTGAGGCTTGGATCAATGCGACTGCACAAAAATGTTTTCCACCCTTTTGCTTCAAAGTTTAGGGTGGCTTGGACTATATGAACCCCTGCTGTGAACCATGGAGGTGTTGTCCCTCGGATTGCCAGAATCTCAGCTAGCCACGAGAGAACTGCATCACCCATAGCTAGCTTTTCCAAATATTGTACCGCTTATTACTTACTCAAATCCCACATATTGGTTCAGTGCATGGGTGTCAAAGCGGATTTTCAAATTCTGAACTTTCGTCACCATGGTACCCTTTTTGATGTGAGAAACTTTGGCATAGAATTGTTTGACCGGGTGCTCATTTGCATCTAACATGCTGGAGGTAAACAATTTCCATCCTTTGCGCTCTTGGAATTGTTTGAGGACATTGGGGTTGTGTTTGTTCAAATATTTCATCAAGAATTGTCTCTCAAGAGTGAGCGACCTTTGCGACCACCATTATTTGAATTTGGAAAAGGCATTTGCACTGACAAATCTGTCCTCCCATAAGTCTTGCCTCCTTGATCTTTCCAAACCCCCAACTGTAGTATCACCCACTCTCCCATCGTCCGGGACTTCATTGATACGCTCAAATTACACTTTAAAATAGTGAAAAGAGACCGATGTCAAATATAGTAACCCAACGAGGTTGGGGTCGAATCCCACAGGGAATAGGCGTGAAAACTTTACTTGAGTAGTGTGAATCTTAACTTAAATCGTATTTCTATTATGTTAGAGTAACAAGAGTATTGTAATAGATTGGATTGTAATTTAGTGAAATAGTAACAAGTATGATTAAATAAGGTTGTCATTAATTTGATTATCTAAACCAAGGTTGTATCCCCTTCAATGAAATGTAATGTTATCGGTGTTAATATGATATATTTCTAATGGAAGGTCCTTTTGATATGCAAATGATTTCTAAATGACTACCCAATATTTCCAATAGTTGGGTAGTATTTCTCCTTATGATTTTTCCAAATATAAAAGAGTTGCAATTAAGAGTAATCAATTTATGCCAAATAAAATTCACTTATTCCTAAGCGATTCCATTAAACAAGGTTTAAAGCCTTGAGTCTTTGATATTTACTTCTACCAAACCCTAACTCACTTTTCCAAGTAGAGAAAGAATATAATGGCGCTTGTTAATGTTTTCAACCACCAACAATAAATGAAGAATGAGAAGTAAGTAAATATCAACCAACCATTATACATATATTCAATGTTAAACACCCAATGACATTACACCCATTTAGGGTCCACAACCTTAGTATTTAAAACTAGCCACACATGCTAAAATACAAAAAAAAAAGAGTATTAAATTTCATAGTGCTTACAAAAGTGCAAGATTCTTCACTTCAAAGCTTCCAAAAGATAGGACTATTCAATGTTTGCATTGTAGCTCTTTTTTCAGACAAGATGCCCCCACAAAACCCCAATAAATCTATTTATAGCGGGCTAAACTCGGGGCCAATTTCGGACAAAAATGCCCTTCCAGGTCAAATATGCGACCGTATTTCTTTCGCATAACAGATATGCGGTCCGCATTTTCTTCCAGTACACCGCATCTTCAAAACCCTATGTTCCAGGAATTCGTCGGATTCATGTTATGCGGTCCGCATTGTTGATATGCGTTCGCATAGTGTCATCGCATTTCTGCTCTCAGCCACTTCTATAGGAGGTTTGTGATCCATTATGTGGCACGCAAACCTGTTATGCGGTTGCATAATGGACCGCATTTCTTCACTTGGATTTGTCCAAACTAGCTATTGGACTCTACGGTTCCCCTGAGCATTATGCGGTCCGCACTTTCAACTCTGCAGTCGCATTTTGCCTATTTTTGTCCTTTTGCGGCTTTTTGATTCCATTTCCATGTTTTTGGGTCCTCAAGATTCATGCACTGCAAAACATCAAAATTACATAAGTATAAAAGACAATTGCATTTAAAACGAGCTAAAATCCAAGCAATTGGTATTAAATGTGCCGAAATTCTCTGGCACATCAACACCCCCAACTTAAACGCGTGTTTGTCCTCAAGCAACTAAAACAACTCTATCCTATTCTAGACTCCAACTAAACGACATGAAACAATAGTGGCCGTGGATGGTGTTAATCGTCAGTATTACAAGCATGCATTTTCGTTTATTTACCTTCATGAACAATGATTGCTATTTACAAAGAAATTGATCAACTTGTTAACTTTGAGTCTCGACCAATTTTGACAAAACGTTACTCTCAGCTGAGTGCCTTTGCATTCGACTTCAAGAACTCAACTTCTGTTAAACCTCACAATTCATATGCCCTCACCAGAAAGAAAGTTCCAAACTCACAATATTTACAATGACAACAAAAAAGGTACATATTCACAAAGACATTCACTCTCACAAAGAGTTTCAAGTGTTATAACACATCGTACCATAAGATTGACCTTATTTTAATTCGTCGCCTATTCAAGAACATTCGGTTGGAGATCCCATAAGGACTTTTTAAGCTTGTAATGTAGGCTTTAGGGAAGGGTCAGATAAACATTTGGGTACAAGTGACTACACCCTCCTTGAACACTACTCACATTTTTCTTTCTTGTTGTCCTTTGTTTCTTTTCAAACCACACAGCCTTCATTGGTTCCTAGTTACCAACATCGAACTGCCTTAAATACCTCTCTAATTTTCTTCAAAGCTCCATATTTATATATATACAAATATTTTTTTTTCTTTTCCTTTTTTTTTTCTTATGGAGCTTGAATATTTTGAGGTGTACTTTCCTACACTCAATGTACAACCTCGTCAATTCCCAACTTGGCACCACACCCCCAACTTAGGCTTTTAGCCTCATTCTCAGTGTTCAAGGAAGGACAGGTTCAAAAGATGGAATTATTTTGCAAAAGGGGAAAGGTTTGTAATGAGGTGGCCAAAGAAAAGGGTAAAGTCTCAAATGGGGTAATTAGTGATAATGTCTACACAATGGGTAGCTTGAAAGGCTAACTAGGTTTTCAAATAACACAAAGACTGCCTAAGGTCATTTCTCCAACTAAATTATCATTAGCATCAAAAGACCAACCGGGCAAGTTCTAGATGACAGAAGTAAACACAAGAATTATTTACACAAAACTAACACACATGGCACATGAACAGTTTGGCTCAACATAGTTTTACACTTGGCAACTCGGAGATAATTCTAAGTAAACATAGAGTCAAAGAGAGAGCCTCAAGTTCACACAGATGATTAACAATATTTTTTTTCTTTTTTTTTAATCAACGGAAGGGTATAGGTTATTTATAGACATACATGCTTGAAACTAGACACTCGCACCAAACCGATCAAAATGTTTCGCTACTACCTTGGTTCTACTATTACACCCTTGGAAAAGAACCCGGCGAAGAAAAACCAAGGGAAATTCATTGCTAATTTCTAAAGATATACATGCATACAACTATCTAGTTTATTTTTTTTACAAAGACCACATATCTATGTACAAGAGTTAAAGAGAGATTTGCTTATATACACAAAAACCATGTACAAGAGTTGAAAAAGTACAAAAATATATACAACGGCTACCCCACCCCCAACTAATAGCATGCATTGTCCCCAATACATAAGAGATGTAAAGAAAGAGTTCAGGGTCTCCCTGAGGCGCACTAAGCACTATGGGAGTCGGAAGCCGGCAGGATGATGGTGGGGTCACCCTTTGATGCCGAAGCTGGGGCTGACGATATCTCAGCCTGAGGGGTGACCTCCACAGATGCAGGAGGGATATCCAACTATCCTGACACCGGAACTAAGCATATGAGCTTCTAGCTTAGCCTACTGATGGCGGAATGGTCGATGATTTGGCTTTGATGACCATGTCTGCTAGAGAATGCTCGATCGCCGTCTGAATAGCTGCTTCTTCTTCCTTTTCTACAGCTGTAGGGACAGCAACCTGCTTTCCTTTCTCTGGAGGACCCTCATCCTCCTCGGACTATGATTCCTCATCAGTCTCCTCCTCGTCTGTCTCCCCAGCCTCAAACTCTGCAGAGTGTCCGCACTCTTCCCCAGAAGGGATGTCAATGTGCACAGGGGGAGTTGGAGTCAGGGAAGCCTCGACAGTCTGTGGCTCAGGAGCTGTCATCAAGGTGGAAAATTCAAGGTCTAACCCAGCCACGGACGTGCCCGCTCCCTTCTCTCCTTCCTTTGGCATGAAGGAGGATAGATCGAACTCCAGAGTTTGCATTTTGTGGAGCTCATTCTTCAGTGTGTCAACCTCGTCACGGAGCTTGGGCAGGCCTCCAACCTCACCTCGCTCTACCTTCTCAAGTCATACTTCAATCCACTTGAGGCAATCCTCATAAGATGCATGTTGTTGTTGGAGTGATGTCACTGAGGACTGGATAGGAGTAAGGGCCTGCCTCATCAAAGTGGGGAGGTCCTTCAGAAGACGGTCTACCTTCGCATTGGCATGCTGAGCTAAGAGAACTAGCCTCGAAAGGGGTGGTAGTGCAGCAGAAGGCTGGGCAATAGTGGCCTGAGAGGTGGGTTGTGGAGTGGCAGTGGATGCCACTGTGGCCGGAGGAGAAATAAGTGGCTGGGAGTCTGACATATCTGTATCAGCAGGAATCTGGATTTGAACCTCTGGAAGAGCAGCAGCTACCTGTGACACTGCGTCACTGATGCGCGTGATATCAATATCCTTCCGCGCATTCCCAATCTTGTCATGGTGTGGCAGTGAAGGGACTTCCACAGCCTTACAGAGGGATGTGATCAAGCATGGGAAGGGAAGTGACGTGGTTGTCTGGTTGGCGCGGACCCCTAACTCTTGGAATATAATGTCACCCACATCAATCTTGATCCCAGTCATAATGCATGCAATGAGAAGAGCTTTCTCAATGCTTATGTCAGTCTCATTCTGGGATGGTATCAAGCGAGAGGTAACAAAGCTGAGCCAGAATCTACCCTCTCGTGTAAGATCTTCCTTGAAAATTTGATTGGTCAATCTAAGCAGGGGTCCCCTTTGCGATCACTGAGGCAATCCAGGCACGCTCACTATCTCTGTTGGCCCATTTGGCCTCATATTCAGCTGTGCCCGGATGCCAACTTCTAAAATACAGATCATTTATTGCACCCGTGTCACAAAGCATCGACTTCCCCTGAACCATGGCCGATTCACAGAAGACTTTGTTGTGCTTGTGATGATCTGTTCTAGAGGCCCGTAGCATGCATAGAACTCTCGCACCATTGTTTCATTGAAATCATCAGGCACCTCAGTGAAGCATTCCCAGTTTATATCTTTGATATTCTCCAGTATGTGAGGGTACTGCTCCTGTAGTCCGTTCAGACTCAATTGTTTCTCTTCAAGGATTTTTTGTTTCGTGAGCCCTTCTTTATACAGACTCCTAGAGCCTGTAACCTTAAAACGGAGCTGGAAATCATCTCCCATTTTTCTTCTTGCCTCAGCCTGTAGGTCGACTGAAGGCAAGGTCTCCTCCTCATCAGACTGGTAGGAATGTTGAGCAATAGGTCGGGATGGTTCTTGTCGTGAACATTTGGCTTGTTGCGCTAGATGGCCGGTTGAGGCCCTTTTTTACCAACAATAGATTTCTTCAAAGCCATATCTGTAAATAAACAAAGTGTGAGCAACATATCAAACATCAAAGGAAAATGTTACAGAGAAAGTCAAATATGCGACAGGTTATGCAGTCGTATAACCACTATGCGGACCCCAAACCTGTTACAGAATGTCAGTCTGCTAGAAAGGAACCAATTATGTGATGGGTTATGAGATCGCATATTCATTATGTGGTTCGCATAACCATCGCAAAACTGGGCATTAGAAAAGTTCATCACACTATGCGATCGCAAAACCCACCGCATAGATGGATATGCGATCGCAGATCTGCCGCAAACAACATGCCATGTCTGGCCACAAGATGTCTGGGTATGCGGTGTCTTTGCAGTCTGCATATCTCTTATGCGATTGCAAAGCTGCCGTATTTTGTTATCTCCCTTAGGTCACCTAGGGTTTCATATGCAGCAATGATGCGGACTGCAAATCAATTATGTGGTCCGCAAAAGTCATCTTCCTCAAGGATTCATTCTATATTCAACAATGGTGACCCTAATTTCACTACCCAGCAACCCAGACTTAACCAATATTCAAAATCCCACCCCCATTACGAGCAGATAACCAAAATAACGAGAAGGAAGAAATAATTAACACAAAAGAAAACAACCTAAATATGAAAACATACAACAAAATTGAAACTAACAATTCACGGAAATGAAGTTGGGAAGGAAGACATACCAGAACTGAGTGAATGAGAGATAATCGAGAAGATGATTTCACCAATTGGAATCTTTGTTCACTCTTTCACATTCAAACTTAGCCGATTTCCCTTCTTCTTCTCTTTTTTTTTGTTTTGTTTTTGTTTTGTGCAAGTGTGCATGTGGTGGAATTGTGCGAAGGGGGTAGGGATATACTTACCTGTGAAAATGCAGTGGGTAATTTCACCGCATAACACATTATGCGACCGCATAAGTGTTATGCGGTGATATCAACTCAGGTGGTTCAACTTCCTCAATGTAGTGCACTTATGCAATCGCATAACTAGTATGCAGTTCGCAAAGTGCACATCCTTACCACTTTTCTGCCATCAACTTTTGCTAAACACACTGCCCAGGTTTGCGACCACTATCGTCTGTATAGTTAAAATGCGGCCGCATATGTATAGCAAACTTCCCATGATGACTTTTCTTCCCTTTTACTCGCAATTTTACCCTGTTTTATAACCTTTTTGAATCACCTGTACTCTAAAACACACTTTAAATTGCTCAACTTAATCCGTCTAAAAAAATTAAAATTTAAAGGGTAAACTAATAAAAATAAATAAAAATGTTACCACACATGGGTTGCCTCCCATGAAGCGCTTGATTTAACGTCGCGGCACGACGAAGTTGGCCCTTCTTTAGGTTCACTCATTGGTCGAGCAGGGACCATATTTGAGAGCCAATTGTTCCACCAAGTGTTTTTCTCCATATGTGCCCAAGTAGTGCTTGACACGCTGGCCATTGAATTTGAAGGTTCGGAGCCCATCCTCCGATTCTAATTCCACAGCTCCAAAAGGGGATACATCTGCCACCTTGAACGGGCCGGACCACTTTGATTTTAGCTTGCCCGGAAACAATTTTAGCCTTGAGTTGAAGAGCAAAACCAAATCACCTGACTTGAACTCTCTTTTCATGATCTTTTTGTCGTGGACGAACTTCATCCTTTCTTTGTACACAGATGCACTTTCATATGCATGGAAACAGAATTCCTCCATTTCATTGAGTTGTGTTAACCTCAAATTTATAGCTTCAGCCCGGTCCAAGTTCAACCTTTTTTAAAGCCCACATGGCTTTGTGCTCCAGTTCTACGGGTAGATGACAAGCCTTGCCGAAGACTAACTGGTAAGGTGAAGTGCCAATAGGGGTTTCGTACGCCGTGTGGTATGCCCACAATGCGTCATCAAGCTTCCTTGACTAGTCGGTCCTGTTGGCATTAACAGTCTTTGCTAGAATATTCTTTATCTCCCGGTTGGAAACTTCAACTTGGCCACTGGATTGGGGAAGATAAGGTGTGGCCACCTTATTCTTGACACCATATTTCTCTAGTAGCCCCGTGAAAGCCTTGTTACAGAAGTGAGACCCACCATCACTAAGAATGGCTCTAGGAGTGCCAAACCGCGTGAATATGTTTTTCTTCAAGAATGCGGTTACACTCCTTGCCTCATTATTTGGTAGGGCACTTGCTTCAACCCACTTGGACACATAGTCCACAGCCACCAAGATGTATTTCATACCACATGAGCTTACAAAGGGGCCCATAATGTCAATTACCCACACATCAAAGATCTCGACCTCCATCACAAAGTGCATTGGCATTTCATGCCTCTTAGAGATTGATCCCTGTCTTTGACATTGGTCACAAGCCTTGACCATTTGATTGGCATAATGATAAATCAACGGCCAATAGTAGCCACATTCAAATACCTTTGTCGTCGTTCGATTAACCCCGTAATGACCCCCAATAGGTGAGTCATGACATGCATTTAGAATTGGCATCGTCTCCTCTTCTGGAACACACCTTCTAATGATGTTATCAGCACAAATGCGGAAAAAGAATGGTTCTTCCCAATACTATTGTCGACGCTCTCTCAAAAACTTCTTCTTTTGGTAAGCTTCCAGTCCATCCGGAATGAGGTAACTAACCAAGTAGTTAGCAATATCGGCATACCAAGGAGTAGATCAAGAAGACAATGCCAAAATATGCTCAACAGGGAAGGCATCATTGATGTCAAGATTTTCCTTTGGTCGTCCATCTTCTTCAAGCCTAGAGAGATGATCTTCCACTTGGTTTTCTTTTCCATTTCGGTCCTTGACCTCAAAGTCAAATTCTTGCAGTAAGAGGACCCACCGGATTAACCTGGGTTTGGAATCTTTCTTTGCCATGAGATAGCAAAGAGCGGCATGATCGGTGTAGACCACCACCCTAGACCCCAACAAATAAGCATGGAACTTTTCAAAAGCATATGCAATGGCAAGAAGCTCTTGCTCGGTCACAGTATAGTTCACTTGTTGTTATTTATACATTTCAGTTGTTATCGTATTCTGTCATTTCAGTGAATTGTTTCCCCTTTTCCCCAGCATGTTAGCTCCATTTTTGTGTTTATCTTTTATTTCTTGTCATTACTTCTTTATTACATTATTGAACTGTACATGTATTCGTTATTTGTCGTGTCCTAGCCTCTTCACTACTTCGCCGAGGTTAGGCTCGACAGTTATTCAGTACATGGGGTCAGTTGTACTGATGCTACACCTGCACTTCTTTGTTTTGTGCAGATTACGGAGCCGGACCCAGTGGACATTGAGCAAGGGAGTATCCTTCAGTCCACGGCGACACCGAGGTAGTTCTGCAGGCGTCCGCAAGCCTTGGCGTCACCATCTATTTCTTTCCTTCTGTCTTATCTTGTATTTCTAGACAGTTACACTTGTTTATTTCAGACTCATATTTTTAGTAAATCTTAGACTTTCCATGAAATTGTGATACCAGTTTTGGGGGTGTATTTAAGGAAATTTCGTAAGATTTATTATTTAAGTTGTTGAATTTCTTATATTCCGCATTTCTAATTATAATTGTTCTAGTTTACCACTATTATTTCAATTGTCTATAATAAAGAAATAAATGTAATAATCGGAACGTTGGCTTGTCTAGTGGGTTCAACTTTAGACACCATCACGGCCTAAAGGTGGGATTTCGGGTCGTGACAAGTTGGTATCAGAGCTCTAGGTTGCTTAGGTCTCACAATTCATGGACAAACTGGGTAGAGTCTGAGGGATCGGTACGGAGACGTCTGTACTTATCCCCCAGAGTCTGCAAAGGTAGGAAATAACTTCACATCTTTTCTTCTCTATCGTTCGATTTGAGTTCTAAATGCTAACTGAGTTTCTATTTTATTCTCTCACAGATGGCGAGAACGCCTGCATCCTCATCTACCGATCAGCAGCCCGATCCTCCTGTTGCAGCTCCTACGAGGGGCCGAGGCCGTGCTAGAGGCTGAGGTAGAGCCAAGGCTCATCCCAGAGCAGTAGCCCCAGTATAGGATCCTCAGGTGGAGGTTGCTGAGGAGATTCCCACTCGGACAGTTCCAGTCGGACCAGCTCAGGTCCCAGAGGGGTTCATTGCCACCCCGGTTCTTCAGGATGCTCTGGTCCGCTTAATGGGCCTTTTGGAGGGCGTGGCTTAGGCCAGTCTTCTTCCTACAGCACCAGCCATCTCTCAGGATAGGGGAGGGACCCAGACTCCTGTTACCCGCACACCAGAGCAGCTAGCTCCTCAGTTCCAGACTCCAGTACCTCAGACAGCTGGAGTAGCTCAGCCAGGGATTACAGCACCGGCAGTTGAGGGGGCAGCCATGTCTGCCGATGCTTTGTGGAGATTGGATTGGTTCACTAAGCTATTTCCTACTACATTTACTGGTGCACCATCAGAGGATCCCCAGGATTACTTGGACAGTTGCTATTGAGGTTCTTCGGAACATGGGCATCGTGGAGTCCAATGGAGTTGATTTTGCTACATTCCGTCTTTCTGGTGCTGCCAAGACTTGGTGGAGGGACTACTATTTGACCAGACCAGCTGGGTCTTCGCCTTTGACTTGGGCTCAGTTCTCCGAGTTATTCTTGGGGAAGTTTCTTCTAGCTACTCAGAGGGAGGATCTTCGGAGGCAGTTTGAGCGCCTCCAGCAGGGATCTATGATTGTTACACAGTATGAGACCATGTTCATTACTCTGGCCCGACATGCTATCATGATACTCCCCACTGATCGTGAGGGTGAGGAGGTTTATTGAGGGTCTTTCTCATCCTATTAGACTCCAGATGGCCAGAGAGTCAGGTACCGATATTTCATTTCAAGAGGCGGCCAATGTAGCCAGACGGATTGAGATGGTCTTATCACAGGGCAGCGGTCAGGGGTTTCACGAGAGGCCTCGTCATTTTGGCTGATTCAGTGGTGCCTCATCTGGAGGCAGAGATTCTTTTGGCAGAGGTCATCCTCCTAGACCATTCCAGTCAGCACTCCAGTTATCCCACAGTGCACCACCAGCTCCTATCAGTGCACTGCCGCTTCAGAGCTTCCAGAGTGGTTATTCTAGTCGTTAGGGATAGTTTCAGGGACAGCATTCTCAGTAGCCGAGGTCTTGCTTCATTTGTGGTGGTGTGGGGAACATTGCCAGGTTCTACCCCCGAGCTTCTAGTGGTTCTCAGTATCAGGGTTCTCGTGCTATGATTCCCGCACCAGGTGCACCCCCACTCCCTCAGCCAGCTAGGGGTGGAGGTCGAGGTGCCAGAGGTGGAGGCCAGATAGTTAGAGGTGGAGGACAGGCCACGAGAGGTAGAGGTCAGGCCATAATAGGTCGACCTAGAGATGTTCAGATTGTAGGGGCTCCGCCCCGATGCTATACTATAATTGCCAGGTTTGAGGCTGAGGCCTCTGATGCAGTCATTACAGGTATGGTTTCAGTTTGCAGCAGAGATGCTTCCATTTTATTTTATCCGGGTACTACATTCTCCTATGTGTCTTCATATTTTGCCCTTTATCTGAGTATTTCCCGTGATTTCCTGAGTACTTCTGTATATGTGTCTACACCGGTGGGTGATTCTATTATGGTAGATCGAGTCTACCATCCATGTGTAGGGGTTATGGGTGGTCTGGAGACTCAGGTAGATCTTTTGCTTCTTGATATGGTTGACTTCGATGTTGTTTTGGGGATGGATTGGCTATCCCCCTACCATGTTATTCTGGACTGTCATGCCAAGACAGTGACATTGGCCTTGCCAGGAGTACCTCGTTTGGAGTGGAGAGGGACTCCTAGTCATTCTTCCGGTAGAGTTATTTCATATATGAAGGCTCGGCACATGGTCGAGAAGGGTTGTTTGGCATATTTGGCCTATGTTCATGATTCTAGTGCTGAGGTTCCTTCTATGGATTTTGTGCCCGTGGTTAGTGAGTTTCCATAGGTATTCCCTACTGACCTATCGGGTATTCCACCCGACAGGGATATTGACTTTTGTATTGAGGTGGCTCCGGGCACTCATCCTATTTCTACCCCATCGTATCGTATGGCCCCGCCAGAGTTGAAGGAGTTGAAGGATCAGTTGCAGGATTTGTTGGATAAAGGCTTCATCAGGCCTAGTGTTTCCCCTTAGGGTGCCCTAGTGTTGTTTTTCAAGAAGAAAGATGGCTCGATGAGGATGTGTATTGACTACCGACAGTTGAACAAGGTTACTGATAAAAATAAGTATCCTTTGCCGAGGATTGATGATTTATTTGACCAGCTTCAGGTGCTACTATGTTTTCCAAGATTGACTTGAGATCTGGTTACCATCAGCTGAGGATTAGGGCGTCTGATGTCCCTAAGACAGCCTTTCGCACTCGGTATGGGCATTATGAGTTCTTGGTGATGTCATTTGGGTTGACAAATGCCCCCGCTGCTTTTATGGAGTTGATAAACTGAGTGTTCAGGCCCTATTTGGATTTGTTTGTTATATTCTTCATTGATGATATTTTGATTACTCCCGTAGCCGAGAGGAGCATGAGCATCACCTTCGAGTCGTCCTCCAGACTCTAAAGGATAGTTAGTTGTATGCCAAATTTTCCAAGTGTGAGTTCTTGTTGAGTCCGGTTGCATTTCCAGGCCATGTGGTATCATCAGAGGGTATTCAGGTGGATCCCAAGAAGATTTCAGCAGTTAGAGATTGGCCTAGACCCACCTCAGCTACACAGATTCGGAGTTTCTTGGTCTTAGCAGGTTATTATCGCCGGTTTGTGGACGATTTTTCATCCATTGCAGCCCCGATGACCAAGTTGACCCAGAAGGGTGCCTAGTTCAGGTGGTCTGATGAGTGTGAGGCGAGCTTTCAGAAGCTCAAGGCAGCCTTGACCACGGCACCGGTGTTAGTTTTGCCCACGGGTTCAGGGCCTTATACCGTGTATTGTGATGCTTCACGGGTGGGACTTGGTGCAGTGTTGATGCAGGATGGAAAGGTTATATCCTATGCTTCTCGTCAGTTGAAGGTTCATGAGAAGAACTATCCAGTTCACGATTTGGAGTTAGCAGCTATTGTTCATGCATTGCAGATCTGGAGGCATTATTTGTATGGTGTGTCCTGTGAGGTGTTCACAGATCATAAGAGTTTGCAGTATTTGTTCAAGCAGAAGGAGTTGAATATGAGGAAGAGGAGATGGTTAGAGCTGTTGAAGGACTATGACATTACCATCTTATATCATCCGGGGAAGGCCAATGTGGTGGCCGATGCGTTGAGCCAGAAGTCAGCCAGTATGGGTAGTTTTTCTTATATAATAGTCGGTGAGCAACTGCTCGCTTTCGATGTTCAGGCTTTGGCCAACCGGTTCATGAGATTGGAGGTTTCTGAGACTTGCAGTGTTTTGGCCCATACGGTGGCCCGTTCTTCATTGTATGATCGTATCCGGGCCAGGAAGTATGATGATCGTCATTTATGTGTTCTTAGAGATACGGTCCGGCACGGATGTGCCAGGCAGGTCACACTTGATGATGAGGGAGTTTTGAGGATGCAGGGTCATTTTTGTGTACCTGATGTTGATGGCATTCGGGAGTTGATATTGCAGGAGGCCCATAGTTCCCGTTATTCCATTCATCCGGGCGCCGCAAAGATGTACCAGGATTTTCTACAGCATTATTGGTGGCGGAGGATAAAGAAGGATATTGTAGCATATGTAGCTCGGTGCTTGAACTGTCAGCAGGTTAAGTACGAGCACTAGAGACCCGGTGGTTTGATGCAGCAGATTGAGCTTCCCGAGTGGAAGTGGGAGCGTATCACCATGGATTTCGTAGTTGGGCTCCCACGGACTCAGAGGATGTTTGATGCGGTGTGGGTTATTGTGGATAGGCTGACCAAGTCAGCACACTTCATTCTTGTATCAGTTTCGTATTCTTCGGAGAAGTTGGCAAAGATCTACATCAGGGAGATTGTTCGCCTGCATGGTATGCTCGTGTCCATTATTTCTGATCGAGGTACTCAGTTTACCTCCCACTTCTGGAGGGTATTTCAGCGTGAGTTGGGCACACGGGTTGAGTTGAGCACAGTGTTTCATCCTCATACGGACGGAAAGTCCGAGCGTACTATTCAGATTTTGGAGGATATGTTGCGAGCATGTGTCATTGACTTTGGAGGTTCATGGGACCAGTTTCTGCCTTTAGCTGAGTTTGCCTACAACAACAGCTATCAATCAAGCATTCAGACGGCTCCGTATGAGGTGTTGTATGGTACGCAGTGTCGGTCACCAGTGGGGTGGTTCGAGCTGGGAGAGGCTAGATTGTTGGGTTCAGAGTTAGTCCAGGATGCCTTGGACAAGGTGAAGATCATTCAGGATAGACTTCGTATAGCCCAGTCCAGGCAGAAGAGTTATGCGGATCGCAGAGTTTGTGACTTGGCATTCATGATAGGAGACCGAGTATTTCTTCGGGTGTCGCCCATGAAGGGCGTGAAGAGGTTCGGGAAGAAGGGCAAGTTGAGTCTCAGGTACATTGGTCCCTTTGAGATTCTTGAGAAGGTAGGCGAGGTGGCCTATAGACTTGCTTTACCACCTAGTTTATCAGTCGTGCATCCTGTGTTTCATGTATCTATGCTTCGGAGGTATATTGCCGATCCCTCTCATGTGCTTGACTTCAGCGGTGTCCATTTGGACAAGGATTTGACTTACGAGGAGGAGCCGGTAGCCATATTAGCTCGGCAGGTTCGTCAGTTGAGATCGAAGAGTTATCCTTCGGTTCGTTTCAGTGGAGAGGTCAGCCTATTGAGGCAGCTACCGGGGAGTCCGAGTCCAATATGTGGAGCCGATATCCCCATCTTTTCCCCGATTCAGGTACCTTTCTATGTCCGTTCGAGGACGAACGTTTGTTTTAGAGGTGGAGATTGTGATGACCCAAAAGGTCATCCCGTGTAATTTTAGCTAAATATGTGTTCTGAGGCCATTAAAGCCTCCTTTTATCTTACCTCGATGTGTGTGCGCAGCTCGGGCGCGTGGCCGGGAAGCCGTTATGTGTAAAATTGATAAAATAATGATTTTATAATAATTATTTTAATAAAATTTGACTTTGGTCAATATTTTTGGTAAACGGACCCGGACCCATGATTTGACGGTCCCGGAGGGTCCGTAGGAAAATATGGGACTTGGGCATAAGTCCGGAATCGAATTCTGAGGTCCCGAGTCCGAGAAATGAATTTTTAAAGAAAATTATTTTCTGAAAAATATAAAGGCTTTTGAAAATGAGATTTGATTTGAAACCTGTGATATCGGGATGTATTCTGATTCCGGAGCCCGGAATAGGTTCAATATGTCTTATATGTATTATCTGTGAAATTTGGTGGGAAACGGACTTAGTTTGACGTGATTCGGATCGAAAATGGAAAATTTAGAAGTTTTGGAAGTTTAAAGGATTTCATTGATTTTGAGGTTTAATTCGATGTTTATGATGTTATTTTGGTGATTTGATTACACGAATAGGTCGGTAGGATGTTTTTGAGGTTGTGTGCATAGTTGGTTTGGAGCCCCGAGGGCTCGGGTGAGTTTCTGGTAGGTGTCGAGGTGCAAAAACTTTAGAAAAATCTGGTGTTTGCTGCAGAATCTGGTGTCCAGTGATTCCTTCTTCGCGATCGCGGTGCTTTGCATGCGATCGCGATGAGTCAGTCGGGGGGGGGAGTAAATAACCCTACGCGAACACAGGGCCTTGGTCACAATCGCAGGGCCTGGGGCCAGTGCTCTACGCGATTGCGGAGGGCCACACGCGAACGCATAGTGCAAATGTGGGCTGGGGGCTGGGTACTATTTTGTTCAATGCGAACGCGGTTCATAGGTCGCGATCGCGTAGGTCAGCGTCCAATTCACTCTGCGATCGCACTCCTTTCTTCGTGATCATGTATCATGGGAGTCATTAAGCTCTGCGATCGCGTCCTACCCATCGCGATCGCGTAAGGTAAATTCGCCCAGTGATTTCCTTAGTTCAAAAATAGAATAGTTACGGGAATAAACCCATTTCTCACCAATTCCTTCTTCTCCACACCTCTTAGGCGATTTTTGAAGAACTTCCTCACCATAACCTCTTAGGTAAGTAATCTTTGACTCGTTTTCTTCCATTTTTATCAACATCTATTAGATTCTAGGCCTAAAAACATGAAATCAAAGGTAGAAATTGGGATTTTGGGTAGAGTTAGGGCTTTTTGAATATTTGGGAATTTGACCTCGTTTTGGGGTCGGATTTCAAGACAATTTATATATTCGGGCTCGTGGGGGAATGGGTGATCGAGTTTTGATCCGTACCTCGTGTTTTGATCAAGCGGGCCCGGGGTCAATTTTTGGATTTTTGGGAAGAATGTTGGGAATTCTATAATTAAGCTTGGGAATTGAATTGTTTAGCAGCTATTGATATTATTGAGTCGATTATGTATAGATACGATTGTTTCGGAGTCGGGTTCGAAAGGAAAACCGGTGCTAGAGGCTTGATTTGGATTCTTGGAGTCGAGGTAAGTATTTGGCCTAACCTTAGCTTGAGGGAATAGGTATTGAGTCCTAATTGCTACGTGTTTATTCCATGTTCAACATATAGGTGAGGTGACGAGTACCTATATGTTGTTGTCGAGCATGACCGTGGGTCAGATATTTGCAATCTTATGATATTTATTGGATTTTACTGTATTTACGGGTTTGGTATCCATTTGTTAGCTATTCATTTGATGGGAATTCTTGGTTATGAGTATTGTTGAGTAGTTGATCGGTTCGGGAACTTTATGTTGGATTATATACTTGTGTAGGATTGGTTATAGTTGTGTTTTCGCTGCCGGAACGGTATTATTCTTGTTGATTATTCTGTGCATTTAAGGTTTCTTATTGTTGATTTTCATGCCAACTGTTGTTTTTATATTATTTATGCACGAGGGGACATTCTGTGCCGAGTGTTTGTGAGGTTATGCATGAGGGGACATTCCGTGCCGAGTGTTTATTTATTTATTGCACGAGGGGACATTCCATGCCAAATATTTGTGAGGTTATGCACGAGGGGACATTCCGTGCCGAGTGTTTATTTATTGCACGAGGGGACATTCTGTGCCGATTGTTTATTTATTTATTGCACGAGGGGACATTCCGTGCCGAGTGATTGTGAGGTTATGCACGAGGGGACATTCCGTGCCGAGTGTTTATTTATTTATTTATGCACGAGGGGACATTCTGTGCCGAGTGTTTTTGGTGAGGTTATAGCACGAGGGGACATGTCGTGCCGTTTCTGTTTATTTACTTGTTCGGAGTTGTTAATTCCTGTTGTTATTTATACATTTCAGTTGTTATCGTATTCTGTCATTTCAGTGAATTGTTTCCCCTTTTCCCCAGCATGTTAGCTCCATTTTTGTGCTTATCTGTTATTTCTTGTCATTACTTCTTTATTACATTATTGAACTGTATAGGTATTCGTTATTTGTCGTGTCCTAGCCTCGTCACCACTTCGCTGATGTTAGGCTCGGCACTTACTCAGTACATGGGGTCGGTTGTACTGATGCTACACCTGCACTTCTTTATGTTGTGCAGATTACGGAGCTGGACCAAGTGGACATTGAGCGAGGGAGTATCCTTCAGTCCACAGCAACACCGAGGTAGTCTTGCAGGCGTCCGCAGGCCTTGGCGTCACCATCTATGTCTTTCCTTATGTCTTATCTTGTATTTCTAGACAGTTACACTTGTTTAATTCAAACTCATGTTTTTAGTAAATCTTAGACTGTCAGTGAAATTGTGATACCAGTTCTGGGGGTGTATTTAAGGAAATTTCATAAGATTTATTATTTTAGTTGTTGAATTTCTTATCATCCGCTTTCTAGTTATAACTGTTCTAGTTTACCACTGTTATTTAAATTGTCTATAATAAAGAAATAAATATAATAATCGGAACGTTGGCTTGTCTAGCAGGTTCAACGTTAGACGCCATCACGGCCTGAAGGTGGGATTTCGGGTCGTGACAGATAAATGTCATTTTCTTTGGGTGATGGTAGGCTATGTAGTCATTCAATGGTCGACGCAGAAGCTCTTGACGATATTCTCCTTCTGAACAATGTTCCAATAACCAAACTTGTATTAATAGATTACAACCTTCGAAGTGCCCGAATTCCTTCTTGCACCGGTCTAGAGCGCGGTACATTTCAGCCAAGATCATGGGGACGATAGTATAGGTTTGTCCCTCGATGCCTTCTATCAGGGTCCTGGCGACCATGGCTAGACGAGTGCGGATTCTCCCACTTTCATCGGAAATATCAACAACCCCAAAAAGCAGACAATGAACACATAAACTCGATGGTGCGTCCAACCCAAGGAAGTAATGGCAAGTTCATCATGATGAAGTGATATGACTTGTTGTGCCCATAACGCTCATAAAGGAATTCAAATGGGATCTACGACTTTTTCAAATAAAGCAACTCATCATTTTTCGTGAAACCTAACATTTTTCAGAAAACCGCGAGGGGTGCGATTCTCTGGCACTAATAAACCTGGACTATCCCATGGCAGCTTAGCGAAGCTTCATATTTCTTCTAGAATAATATTCATTTCTATGTCACCAAAGCGGAAGACAGCCCTTTTCTCATCCCAAAACATAGTGGCGGCCTCAATCAATTCTCTATTCGGCCGGATGTCTAGCAAGGATGGTAAATTACCAAGGACCCTTCTCACATGATTCATGTCGCAAGGCGCGAGATTTTTCCACCAATCAAGTAGCAGAGTTGGGATGTTTTGGACCATGCCGAACCTGGGGACTTCGTGCTTCATTTTCTGCAAACAAATAAGGTTAGCCCTTTCCCCCTCCAGATTCGGCTTATTTATACACTAATGATCAACATATTGGCATATTTTCTCCAAGTAATGCACATAACATGATCTTTTCCAATGGGATTGTGGGAATCCCGTCGGACTTGGGACTAGGCTTATCATAGCGCGCTATCACGTTAACAACGTTCTAACCCGTACTAGTTTTAACATGATGCATGTACATTTGATAATTGAGTAAGGTTTCTAAAGTGGCCTAGACTAGTAATCTCAAGTGGACAACTTGAGATGGAAAGGCACGGGACCGTCGACTGCATCGTAGATCGACTAGTCTACCACAACTAAGCCTTTCCGATTTAAAAAAGGGTAATTTTGGAAGAGCGCGGACACTCATCAAGCGCAGGTATGTTGATAATTGGCACGAGTGGAGTATGATGTGGAGCATGCTTTATGCAGAGATAATAACACGTTGTCAAGTATTTGCGTGATAAATATGTAAAAGTGGTAAATACAGTATTAAGGTAAAACATGAAAGGCATAAAAGAAAGACAAAGGAAGAAGTTAGTTCGTGGAATATATGAGAATGTAATAAATCAAGAAAGGGAGTAAGGACGGGAGAGGCATGATATAGTAGTCTTTAAACAAATGAAGAGCAGTTATAGCAAATAAGGGTGAATAGGGAAAGGGATGTGCATGTTTTAATAGATTTAAGAAAACAAATGTGGAGAAGGGAAGGGATGTGCATTTTTAAAAAAAAATAATCCACATAAGCTAAGTTCATTATGGTAAGAACCTAAATGTAAATCCCCAACAGAGTCACCATGCTATTGCGCCCCGTTTTCTCGCGAAAGAGGATTTCGACGTTGTGACAACTCCTTTTGGATGTGACATAGAATATTCAAAAGATAAGAGTCCCCACCTAACTGTTTTTGAGGTGCATTAGGACACCTATTATGCAGATAATTTTGTTTGACTAGTCAACGCTGCCAAAGATCGGGTAAGGGGTCAAATTACCTTAAAGAGAAGGTGTTAGGCGCTCTTCGAGGTCCACAACTGTGGGTCCCCGACGAACTTAAAATTATGTGGATTTCAATTAGACTAAGTTATCAAATAAGCAAAGAGAATATAAAGGTCGAAGAATCTTATTACAACATGATTAGTACAGATCTTAATGCGAATATAGGGATACAACTATTGAAATCCTGATAGCAAAAAGGAAGGGGGTCCTAATTTTTTTAGCCTAAAGGATCAACCCGTGCAACATAAATAATACTTCACAACTCCCTTGAGGTAGTGAGTTACTCATATTATTCAGCGGGCACAGACTATCATCTCCTGCTACCCGATTACTATGTTAAAGTTGTTTACCTAAAAGCACTCTAATTCAATTCTAAGTCGTGCCATATGTGTGCACTGCCCGTCTCATACCTATGGTCCAGGAGGTTTTGGACCTCTATTTAGGTAGTTCTAGACCTTACCTAGGCTGGTCAAAAAGTTAAAACTAGGCAACATACAAAACACATTGGACTTCAAATATGGGTAGTTAAGGGATCAAGTTAGCCTCCACACTTAAACAACAAATGCACGTGAAATAAGTGTTCAGGTTAGGTAGTTTCAGAATTAAGAACCTTGGCCCTATAGACATTATTTCTATGTAACTTTGAATTAAAACATACAGGCAGTTTTAGGTGCAAGGTGTTACTCCTAGACAAGGTGTTACTCCTAGACAAGATTATATAGATAATTATACAGTTGTTGCACACTGACAGATTTTCAGTTATTAAACCTATAGATGTTGTGTATAAGTTATTTATGCAGTAAAGGACAGTGAAATCTATTGTAGAAATGCCCAGAATTACTCATGCTTTATAACAGTAGCATGATTAAACAATAAATAGTGTTTGAGAAATTCAACATTAACAATTTAGGGAGAATAATTATACCCTATAGGCAGGATCTCTAACGATTAGCGTTTGAAACCAATTTTATTATGCTTAACCCTCTATAGACATGTTTTCTAAATGAGCATTATGATACAATATCAAATGGGATAATTAAAATCCTATAGGTATGATTTCTAGTGGATGTGCTGCAGTTGTGTGAATTGAAAGAGATGTTCAATGATATTGTAACAACTTGGCCGGTCATTTTGGGCATGTACGCTCCTTTCTACTATTTGAAGTCTTGAATAGCTTCACACAATGTATTATAACTTGTGCGAATTGTCGATTTTGGTTTTTAGGTATTTCGGACTTAGTTTGGAAGAATGAAATTCAAGGTTTAAAGCTGAAGTTTAAAGGTTGACCGGATATTAACTTATGTGTAAATGATCCTGGAATAAAATTTTGATATTCCAATAGCTCCGCATGGTTATTTTGGACTTAGGAGCGTGTTCGAAAAATTATTTGGAAGTTTGTAGTTTAATTAGGCTTGAAATGACTAAAACGAAAATTTAAGTTTGGAAGTTTGACCGGGGAGTTGACATTTTGATATCGGGATCGAAATCCGGTTATGAAAATTGGAATAGCTCCATTATGTCATTTATGACTTGTATGCAAAATTTGAGGTCAATTGGACGTGTTTTGATGGGTTTCGACATTGAATGTGGAATTTAGAAGTTCATAAGTTCTTAAGCTTAAATCGACGGTTGATTCGTGTTTTATCCTTGTTAGGTGTGATTTGAGAGACTGAGTAAGTCCATAATATATTACGGGACTTGTTAGTATAATTGAACGGGATCCCGAATGGCTCGAGTGAGTTTTGGGGTGAGCTTTGAGCGAGTCCGGGCATTTCGGCACTCTGATGTTGTTCCGGAACCTTGGAAGTGCAGACCACACAATTCCATGCGCTGAGGCACATTTTTTAGTGTTGTAGCAGATGAAAAAGTGTTGCAGCAGACAAAAATGTGCGGACCGCACAATTTTGTCTGCGGCCGCACTTCAAGGTGTTCTGCAGGTTCGATGGTCCGACTTTGGAAGCTTATATCTTTTGATCCACAAAGAATTTGGAGATGATTAAAAATGAAAGTTGTAGCCTTTCGTGCCTAGTTTCCAGAAAAGTAAAGAAATAGTCATTTGGACAATTGTACCTAACATTATGGCCATTTTACTGAAGCATGGTAGTGGAGAAGCTGTGAAGTGTTGCCGCACAATTTTTGTGCGCTGCATAACTTGGAAATGTGTGACCGCACTTGGAAATGTGCGGACCGCACATTGGGAGGTGAGAGGGTGTACTATATAACCGAGACTTAGGGTATTATTTCATTTTTGGACCTAGAGAGCTCGGTTTGTGATGATTTTTCGGGCGTTTTTCAAGAAAATTATTGGGGTAAGTGATTCTAACTCGGATTTGGTTAATATATGATACGATATGGAACTGGATAGGAAATTGAATGCTTAAGGGAGTGGTACATAATGCTGAGAGAGGAGTACTTTACAGCTGGATAGAAGTTAATTACAAGTATTAGATGTTTACATTTTAGTCCAATTATCTATTTATTAGCAGAAGTATTATTTACGCATTGACCACATTGTATTTTCTATTTTATAGTTTCCATCCTAGTCCTTTAGACATCAGCTGGGTATTTGTAAGGAGCTAAGTTTCCATTTTATGCCATGAATGAAATTATCCTTTACTTTTTACCTTAGTTTTCTTTCTTTTCTTAGTTGTAGCTTTAGTTTTTTCTCTGCATTTTCGATTCTGTATCAGTGGTATCAGAGCATCGAACCTGCTCTGTGGGTACTCTTGAAGAGATGGCATCGGATCTAGTGAAGAGAAGAGAGTTGGTGGAAAAATTAAATTCCCAAATATCCAATATAAACAGCAGTAATGATAGAACGGAGAATAGATTAAAGAGATTTGTCAAGAGATGAAGCTAGCGAACGGAGATGGTGAAAATTCAGCTTCTCAGCATGTCCTTGACCGGAGAAGAGAGTCGGAGTTTGGCTGGAGACTAGAACCCGAGAAATCCTCTACAAGCCCATCCCCGCTCCACAAACCTATTTCCAATTCCACTCTTAATAATCCCCCACAAGCTGCTAGTTTCCAATCTTCTCATTCTCTGTACCATCCACCAGAGCTCGTCACTACATCCCCCAATTGTTGGTCGACTAGAAATCCCCCAATTGTTGGTCGACTAGAAATCCCCCAATTGTTGGTCGACTAGAAGCTACAATAGTGGCACTTACGGCGTCCAAACTGAGGTGGCGTACCCATCACTATTTCTGAGCCATCTAGCATATGACCACAATTTTACACCAACCACTTCACATTTCGAAACTCTAAGGCAGCATTCTTTCGTAGGTTACCAGCATTTTCCTTATGATCTTTACCGGCATACGGAGTTTTACGTTGCTTGTTCCAATTCTTTGCCAACTGGAGGTTATGTGAATGGTGCTTACGTTCATGAAAGATGCACTTCCACACCACATTCAGACTACCATTTTAATGTTGATGCTGCTTATGGTCATACCACGGCTCCTCCTGTAGATATATATAAATTCTCCTCCTCTTCAAATGAAGGGAATTAGAATCAGGCAGATGTCTACGAGACATTGGATGAACCAGTTCTATCAATTCCGGCAAAGAAGCAACGGGGAGAAGTATTTAATCCCAAGGGAGGCAGGGAACTAATTACGACTCCATTAGAAGGAGAGGCAGAAGAGAAGAAAGAAACAGAGTTCCATGTGAAAGCTTCACCACTAACTGTGTATAGCAAAACGAGTACTCAAGAATACGTGCACAAGGTATTTGATGAAATTCCAACTGATGAGGAGCTTGTGATTGGTCTCAATAGTAGCATTTGCAAGGAGAATAGTTTAAAGATGATGGGCCGAGCTACATACTCACAATTGATTGCTTGTGTTGCAGATAATTTTAGTGATGTTGCAATTGCATAACTCTTGTCGGAGGAGACAAGATTGGCATTGGTTGATCAGAAGTCGAACGTTCTTGGGTCATCGGTTGGAATCACAAAGGCTTCATCAATGAGGAATACATCTAAAGTTGTCGTGCCATTGAAGGAAAAAATGGTTCACACTTCTGAGCCTCAATCAGAAGTGATGGAAAGTCCGCTATCTAGTCGTGATTTTGAATTGCAGGGTGAGAGTGTTGATAATGCTTTCAGCCTCAAATCTTATGTCAATGAGTATGATCCTACATCAGTGTCAATCGTAATTCCACTAGCTCAAAACTCTGGTGCAACCAATATTGTTAATGGTATAGTAGCTGACTCAATTACCAAGTCTGAAGAGGTACATTTTCTTTTTAAGTTGGCAAGGGAGTGGTGGCTATTTTTTCCTAGTAGTTTGACAGCTTTTACCCTTGGATATATATTGAAAATGGGAGCTGACAGTAGCATGCTAGGCAGTGGTGACTGCGAAATTGACCTTGTTGATTTGCTTAATTATTTAAAAGAGTTGAGACCTTTGTATTAGGATGGTTTCTCAAATATATGCTCCAGCTATGAAAATAAATATAAGAAACTATCCTTCTATGAGTAATGCAGCAATGACCATGTATTCCAGTTAGATGACCTTGAATGTATCTTACTTGGTTTTCGAAAATCTAAAGGAGAAAATGGTGCAATTGGTTGTAGATGTTGCCAAAGGAAGTGTTGAAACACCAGCAAAAAGGGGAGTAAACAGTGGTTGGAACAGTGCTATGTGCAGTGAGGTTTGCGACATTGGCAGTGCTGAGAGTACAAAGAATCTCATTCCAATAGGTGCAGCAGTTGCTTCTGTGCAGAAATTGCAAGAGCAAAACAACTCTGCTCTTATCTCCACTTTAACAACTTCATTGACTGATGCACAACTTTTTATTTTTGGTCATGCCAAAGTTATGGAGTGGAGTTCACTTGTGTGGTTGTTGGAATTAGCCTGCCGATACTTTGAGAGACTTTGTCCTTCATTTGACACGGTGCTGTGGAAAACTAGTGGTGCACGCTTTAGTCAATTTTGTTTCATGGACCAACACTTTAAGCAATTGCTTTCAGGAGGGGAGTTGCTAACTATTACCACTAAATTTCTTCTTCCAGTGTTTGGGAAGGAATCTTATAGTGGGGACTCCTCTGATATCCCATTTGATCCAGGTGTGGTTAATTCTTCATTTTCACATATCACCCTTGAGGACAAGGGTGGCCTGAAGTGGAAGTGGTTTGCAGACTTTCGTTTCCAAACAGTCTATGCGAGCTCGCCGGCTGGAATTTCAGAGGCAAGGAATCTCCTTGGGAATATCGTTATTGCTATTGGTTTACATGATGCAGAATGCATTAATGCTAAGAAAGGAGAAAACGTTCTCTTCACCATGCATCCAGAAATGGCATGTCGTGAGTTCAAATGTGCTCACACCATCTATTTTCTGGGAAGCAATAGCATAGAGGTTGTCATGCTTATCAATGATGAAAGGCTTCTATTCGGTGCATTTTGCTAAGCTGCTAAAGTGACATTAGCTGCTTTTGGGGAGTTACTTTAAGTTGCTTGTCGCGAAATGACTTAGCTAGGCGACTGTGCTAAGATGATCGCTTCAGGAAATCAGCCATTGCGATGGGCGACACCTCTGGATCTCCTTTTTGTCAAACTTTTCTTGAAAACTCAGCGGCATGATATAAGAACTTCTCTTCAAGTTTTGTCTTTGTAGCACAAGGGTGATTCAGTTGAAGATAGGAAACAGAGAACTGTTTTTCCTCCTAATTGTGTGCACTCACTGGATGGTTCTCATATGATAAGGACTGATGTTGCTTGCAGAGATGTTGCACTATGATTTGCAGGAGGGAATTAAGCGGGAGCGCTGAGTATGGAATTACTCCGCACAAGGAACTTCTGGGTGTTCGTGGGATTTGGCAGTCACAATCTCATTCTATGGACAACTCCTACAGGCTATTTAGTTCGGTGAAGATTCTTAAACACTTTAGAAGCATAAAAGAGGCACATCAATTTGCAGTAATCATTGATGAAGGAAACTTACTAGCTGTTATGATCATTCCCAAAGAATACACTGATTCTATTACAAGAACTTCTGAAATCAGTAGTTTTATCTTGGCCCCAAGTAAATCTGAACTTGTAGTCTCATTCAATTACACTCAATGGCATATGAGGCAGTGCTTGATTCAGGAAGATATATTCAGGAACTTGGACAAGGGGATTGTGTTGAATTATATGCTAATTATTCAATGCAGAAGGTTCTTGCAGCATTAATCATTCATGTTGGCCTTGTGCTAAGTCGTAAAGCGACTTCTGCTATGGACATTTGGGTCCTTATAGCCTCAAATTATTTACAGGAGCTTGTTCCACCTTCTTTTCATTTACAAGTAATTGGTATCCTAGATTACTTGGAGGTGTTCAGTGGTGAAAACCTACAGAAGGTGTATGAAGTGCTTATTGTTCAAAGGAATATTAGGCTCTTGGCATTTGCAATGAATGTGAGGAAACAAAAGTCATGCTAGCCACTCAGTGAAGAAGATGCAGATTGATTCAGGAACAAAAACACTTGTACTCAAGAATTCTTCGCGATTTTCATTTGATTCGGGAGGGATCGAGTTCCTTCATTTTTACACCCTTGAGGACAAGGGTGATTTGAAGGAGGGAGATCTGATACAATCTGGAATTGGATAGGAAATTGAATGCTTACGGGAGTGGTACATAATGCTGAGAGAGGAGTACTTAACAGCTGGATAGAAGTTAATTACAAGTATTAGAAGTTTACATTTAAGTCCAATTATCTATTTAGTAGAAGTAGTATTGTTTACACATTGACCACATTGTATTTTCTATTTTAAAGTTTCCATCCTAGTCCTTTAGACATCAGCTGGGTATTTGTAAGGAGCTAAGCTTACATTTTATGCCATGAATGAAATTATCCTTTACTTTTTATCCTAGTTTTCTTCCTTTTCTTAGTTGTAGCTTTAGTTTTTTCTCTGCATTTTCGATTCTGTATCAATATATATGAATATATTACTGATTTCATCATTTAGTTAGTACTTTGAGATGGAAATTTGGGAAAAATTGTAGAAATTTCATAAATTATAAATTGGGGATTTGAAGGTCGAGTTGCGATCGGAATTGACTAATTTTGGTATGGTTGGACTCGTGAGTGAATGGGTGTTCATATTTCGTGACTTTTGTCGGATTCCGAGGCGCGGACATGGGTGTGATTTTTGGCCGGTTTTGGGTTTTGACTAAGGATTTGATCGTTATCATTTGGAATTGTTTCCTTGGGCTTTATTTGATGTATTTGAGTTGCTTTTTGGCTAATTTTGAGCCGTTCAGAGGTAGGTACGCGCGAGATGGCATTTTCGGAGCATCACTTGGCTTGCTCGATATTGTAATTGGCTTGTTCGAGGTACGTAACTCTTCTAAACTTAGTGTTGCGGGTATGAAACCCTAAATTACGTGCTATGTGATAGGTGTTGAGGTGACGCACATGCTAGGTGATAGGTGTGTGGGCGTGCACCATGTGAATTGTGGCTCTGCTATTTCTGTGGTACTATGTAGTTAGCTGATCTTACTTGTAATCATGAAATTTCTACGTACTTGAGCTATTGAGCTGTGATCCATATTAGACACCATGTTTAGACTTCATGCTTATCCTGTTGGGACCCACTAGGGTCATTTCTGCTGTTGAGTTATTTGCTTTCATTGCTTTATATGCTCAGTCATACGCATTCATATGCATATCATATCTCATTCTCTGTTGTTATTTACTGATATATCATACCATCATTTTCGGGCTACTTTCATGTCATTGTGAGCCCGAGAGAGAGAGAGAGAGAGAGAGAGAGAGAGAGAGAGAGAAGAGAGAGACTCGAGATATTGATGACTGAGTAAGGTCGAGGGCCTAATTGTGAGGATATCGATACTATAGCACGTGAGTTGTCTACGCGGATTCTGATATTGATACTATAGCACGCGAGTTGTCCGTGTGGATTCTGATATTGATACTATAGCACGTGAGTTGTCCGTGCGGGTTCTGATATTGATACTATAGCACGTGAGTTGTCCCTGCAGCACGTGAGTTGTCCGTGCAAATTATAGCGCTTGGGCTGTATGAGCCCCTCCGGAGTCTGCACTCCCCCAATGAGCGCAGTCGACTATATATTTGTGGATCAGGCTGCACGTCGCAACGAGTATTGTACAGGGCTGAGTGTTTGAGCGGGTTGAGCATTGAGCATAGTGAGAGAGAATGTGAGACAGTGAGATTGAGTACTCTAAGAGTGTTAGTACATGAGCTAATCATCAAGATGCATTGCATTTGTCATGTGTACTTAAGATACATGCATAGAGATGCATTTCCTTCTGCTACCCAATTTTTGGAGATTTATGATTTTACATGTATCTTAATATATGGCATAGAGACGTACGCTCCTCATGCTATCTGAAATGAAACATCTTACTTATTGTTGAACGGATTTTTGTGAAAAATCACAGTTTTCAAACTTACTTGTATTTTTGGCATTTTCGGTAAAAGATTTGGTTTTCATTGAGATACTTGAAAAGCATGCCTATTTTTTTGAAACTGTGAACGAGCTGAACATTTTATTTCTGAGATACCTCTTTTATTACTTGTACGATGTTGTTATAAACTGTTGTGGAATATGGTATTGGACCCGACCTTTGTGTTAGCTCGTCACTACTTTCAACCTAAGGTTAGGTTTGTTACTTACTGAGTACATAGGGTTGGTTGTACTCATACTACACTTTTGCACCTTACGTGCAGATGTTGGCTGCTGATGTTGTTGTGTTCGATGAGAGCTGGATTGAAGATTTACCTGCGTCCCGGTTGTGGCTTCCTCTTGTTTGTGGTAGCCTTAGATCTATAAAACTCTGTTATGTACTTTTCAAACACACTATGTATCTATTTCATTTTAGCTTTGTAAACTCTATTCTTAGAAGCTCATGATTTGTACTACCAGTCCTTGAGAAATGTATAAGTTTCAGATAATTTCTTCCTTTTAATTATTTTATGAATTTTATTGAAATTGGATAGTTATTAGTTGGCTTACCTAGCGGGTTGGGTTAGATTCCATCACGGCCAGTGGATTTTTGGGTCGTGACAGATATTTGTCTCATATAGGCAAGTTTTCTAATAACACGTAGCAGAAGGAGCAACTAAAGTGATTTAGCTCATGTTTAGCTAGTAGATGAGTAGTGTGAATGTGTGCTTCTCCTAATGACATGATTTCTATAGTGCACATAGAAACTGAATGGCATATATAGCAAGTAAATCATTGAATCCTATAGGCATGTTTTCTACTCTTTCATGCAAACATTAAGTATACCCATCTCCCTATCTTACTAACACCCCAATTGTTCATTACAAAGTTATTACAGGCCCAGTAATGAATATGGTTACAAATATTATACAAATAATGTCAGCAGACCCAAAAAGAAATACCCAGCATTGTCTGGGCCTGCAACAAACCTCACGTAGCATACCCAGATTTCCAACAGGGCGCCATATTCATTAGCACAACCCAGAATCCATAGAAGAACTCAAACCATATCACAACAACCATATATTGGCCATATCAATTTACATATTCAATAGACAGTAGGAAGAAAGATTTGAGTGTCAAAGATAGTTCAAGTCTATGTTTTGGAGAGACTGGCTAAAAGACCCCCAAATCCTAGTGTATCAGAGTTCACAAGGATCTCAAATGGACCCCGAGAAGTGCTCACACTAGGGAGGTCAGTATTTAAGAGCCTTGGGGGCCTTGGCTTTCTGCCGGCCAAGAATGATAGGTTCAGACTAGCATAGGTAACAGATGAGAGAGGGTGGACAATGGTTAAGGGACAGAAGTTAAGGAAATACACTTATAGCTTAAAGAAAACATAACAAAGTTGAGGGAAGCTAATCAAATAGGTCACAAGACTCAGCAGCAGGTTCAACAAGACTCGGAAGCAGGTTCAATACTTAGCCAAATAACATATCGGCAGCCACATATTGAAATAGTTAAGGGAGAAACAAGTTCGCATGATTATAAAGATTATCATACACAGGTGCATGATACCAAACAAGTTAAAACCTAAAAGATCCAAATTATGCTAGGTATACATCCTAGTGTCATAAGACATCCATGTTAACCCGCATTAGGAAACAAAACAGCATCAGACATGGTAGGGAAGCACATATTATGATAATTACTACTGAAGGGATAGTGAATCAAGTGAGCCAAAAATATGTTGATGGACATATTAATAGGGGAGCCAGTTATGGTTGATAGAAAAGGGTCTTAACACAGATTAGAACACACTACATATGTAAGATTACCATTACAGAGATTCAGAACATAGTGAGAAAGTAAACTCATGTCAAATAGTAAATGTAAACATTCAGGTATTAACATAATAGACTAATTAACTAAAGAAGGTCCAAATTATTCAGATGAAGCACATTCAAACGACAGTTTTTAGGTAAAATTAAATACTAAAGATGTTCAAACAAGTGTAAAGCTAACAAGGTCACACACAGAAGTAGCTCAGAACACATTGGCTAAACGGAGTTAAGAGAATCTAAATTATTCAAATTAGGCATAAGCATGTTTGAGAACTAGCAACATTAGGTAAAATTAAATGTTAAAGAGACTTAAAGCGATTGTAAAGCTAACAAACACAAGAGTAGCCCAGAAACACATTAAGCTATGAATTTCAGAAGTGAGGAAATATGCAAATCACAGACGCATGAAAACAAAATTACGAAAGTCAAGTGACTTACCCGTTAAACGAAAGCAAGACGGAACAACACCTCAGCTCTGACCCTTTTGATGTCTCAACATCTCAGTAATGAAACTATCTAAAATTCCATCGGATTTGAGACGAAACCTGCCTATCTAAAAAAATATGTTTTTTAGCTTCATCCTATATGTGCTCGCTCTCTAAAGTACTTAGTGTATTGTTCAAAGTTTAGATCGAAATTAATAGCCTCGTTGGTAGTGACCGAAGTCTAAGTCGGCCAAGGTTTAGTGACGAAGAGTCCCTCTCAAGAGAAGCCGACGTTTGGTCGAATAGAGAAATAGACAGTAACGGTAAAATTAGTTTAGGTCAGGAAGAGAGAATATTCCATTAGAATATTCCTTAGCTAGTACTATTTTAGGGTTTCTAAAGAAAGTTCCCTATATATAGAAAGAAAGAAAAAAGAAAAGGGGGATCTTGAACCTTCTGAAAGAAACACGTTTGTAACATTGACCATAGAGAATATAATAAACTTGTCTTTTCTATTGATTCTTAAGTTCGAGGATACCTTTTCATCTACAAGATCCACGAATCTTGTATTCATCCACGTTTGCTATTATCCACACTGCTGACAAAGGGTTGATTGGCCCTAGTCATTCAACATTTGGGTGATATATCCTTATTTATTACATTTATTGCCATTGCATGCATTTAATCCACTTATTTCCCTATGTAATCATTAGCAATCATTGTATACGTTTTGACTGGCATTTACTATTGAGGTGCTTAAACCCATTCTATTCGTCATCAAACTCACAGATCTAACAGTCATTAAGCTTAACTAGGATTAACTCTTCATCTTATTCATTAACTCGTTTAAAGAAAGGTTTAACACTTTTTTGACAAAATAATTTGGCGTCGTCTGTGGGAATTTTATAGTTAAGATCTTTAGTTTCTGCCAGATTTAAAAGAAATGCACGTACAACAGTTTTTTTTTCTTTCGTTCGCACGAACTAACAATGGAAGGAAAAGGAGAATAAAGGCCAAAATCCATAGCATCTGTCACAACCAACCTCATGAGCACCATCAACGAGATTGGTGGAGGAGGAGAAGAAAATGTGACACCAAGCGTCACACCAGGGGGAAGTATGTTACCTCCCCTTCATGGAAGTGTGACCTCGCTCGAGAAAGGGAGGCTTCCACGTCCACGTCGAAGAAGCACCACCATTAGTGAAAAAAATACTTGAAGCATGGCTGACAAGTACACTAAACAACTTCCTTGACAAGCCAGTTTAGGGGGCAATTCAGAACGCCGCACAAGTGAATGTTGCAGTCGTTAACGAGCAACCCGCTCTATGTCCAACAGGTAATACTAACACCACTGTTGATGCATGCAATGACACACTCGCAGCCATACTAAATAAGATGGAAGAAACGGAGAATGAAAATAAGGCACTCCGAGACCAGATGAAAGAACACCAGGAAAGAGTCGACAAGATACCCGGCGCCCCAAAACTCCTGGCTAAACGGAACGTCTCAAACAACCATATAGCGAAGAAGAGCCCTGCACCCCATACCCAAAACCTTCACAATGCCGCCATATTTGAGAATATATGATGGCATGATAGACCTCGAAGACCACATCATTCACTACATCACTGCAGTGAAAGGCAACGACCTCTCAAAGGAACAAGTGTTGTTAGTATTGCTGAAGAAGTTCGGCGAAACCCTAACAGGGGGATCCTTAACGTGGTACTCACAACTACCAGCACGGTCAATAACAATGTTTGAGGAGATGGCCGAAAAGTTTGTAACCGCCCACGTTGGAGCCAAGAAATCCGAAGCCAGGGTGAATGATATATTCGCCGTTAGAAAATTGCCTGGCGAGGGACTTAGGGACTTCCTCGCCCGATTCAACAGAGTCAGAATGAGCTTGCCAAACATATCTGAAGGGATGGCCGTGACGGCATTCCAAATGGACAGAACAGAAATGGGTCGAGGGCGACCATAAAACTTCTAAGCAGACTCATGAAATCCCCTCACACCACTTGGGATGAAATCCACAACGCTTATTGGGCCGAGGTTAGAGCGGACGAGGACGACCTCAACAGCCCAACTCAACAGCTAACGTCAGTCCAAACAGATTCGAGAAGAGACCACTGCCATGATACCCGAAGAGAACAATCAAGACCATCTCCCAACCGAGATAGGTATCAACCTTATGTCAGAGCGGCTATTCCACCATCTTCTCGCATACGGAAGGACCGTCCGGGCCAAATACAGGGACTCAACGAAATGAGAGAGGTATGCCCCCACTCTTATCTACTCACAATTTGTGTTTCCCCTTCAGAGATAGTGTACGCACTGGAGAAGCTCGGCCCGAAGGTGAAGTGGCCACAAAAGATGAAGTCCGACCCAAACACAAGAAGATCGAATTCTCTTTGCGAGTTCCACCAGGAGAGAGGTCACAGGACCGAAGCCTGCATAGCTTTGCGACAAGAAGTGGTGAACATGCTCAACCAAGGACACTTAAAAGAGCTGATGAGCAACCGAGGGAGAGCTAACTTTGGCGGAGGACGAGAATAACACCAAGGCCCTCCAAAGCCACCCTCCCCCTCCTGCATCATCCAAATGATCATCGGCGGGGGCGATGAAGCCACAACCAACCACGTAAAGTTCACCACCGCGCATAAACTAAAGAGGTCAATCACACACAAACGGTATGATGACCTCGAAGACAGTATCATCTTTGATAAGTCAGATACCCACGGTTTGACTTTCCCTCACCTTGATGCTCTTGCTATTACCTTAAGAATTTTGGATACTGATGTAAAAAGAATAATGGTCGACGATGGGAGCGGCGCGTGTATTATCCACCCCCCGAGTTCTCGCCCAAATGAGACTCGAGGATAAGATAGTACCACGTTGCATAACACTAACAGGTTTTAACAATGCAGTTGAACGAACTTCAGAAGAAATAACGCTACCCATCCTAGCCGGGGGCATCACTTTAGAGACAACGTTCCATATCATGAACCAGGATACAACCTACAACGCCATCATAGGGTGACCTTTGATTCACTCCATGAGAGCCATTCCATCCAGCTTGTATCAAGTAATCAAGTTCCCTACTCCGTGGGGATATTCAACATTCAAAGTGAACAGAGCACGGCCCAAGAATGCTAATACATCGCCCAAGACTGTACATACACTCAACAGTTATAGGGAATAGGCTCAGAAGCATAGCAATTACCAAAGTTGGGGCCCAAATCCGACAAGCAAAGCGACGTCATCAAGGACTCTAACATCGTGGAGGCCATGGGCTCAATGGTAGAAGACCTCAACCTCGTCCAAATAGATAAAAACGACATCATCAAAAAGGCTTACATCGGCCACAAACTCTCTGAACCAGGTAAATTTCATAAATTTATAACTGACAATGCAGACCTATTCACTTTCTCCCATGCAGATATTCCAGGTATCTCGAAGGACATCGCTATGCACAAATTTAACGTAGATCCGTTCTACCCACCAGTACGGCAAATGAGAAGAAAATTCAACGTCGCCATCAATGAAGTAGTCCGCAAGGAGGAAGAAAAACTACACGCTAACGGCTCCATCAGAAAATCCAAATACCCCCAATGGGTCGCAAACATAGTCATGGTGAAGAAGCAAAATAGGAAGTGGTGCATGTGTGTAGAATTTACAAACCTAAACAAAGCGTGCCCAAAAGACTCTTTTCCGCTGCCGCACATTGACCAACTCATCGACGCAATGGCAGGACATGAACTGCTAAGCTTATTGGACGCCTATTCAGGGTACAACCAAATCCTCATGGAGGAGGAAGACCAGGAAAAGACCATTTTCATAACTCACCAAGGAACGTATTGCTATAGAGTCATGCCATTTGGGTTTAAGAACGCAGGAGCAACCTATCAAAGGTTGGTCACCAAGATGTTCAAAGACCAGCTCGGCAAAACAATGGAGGTATACATAGACGATATGTTGGTCAAATCTAAAAGGAAAGAAAAAATTATCGACCACCTGAAAGAAGCCTTCGATATACTGAGGCATTATGGCATGAAGCTAAACCCTGAAAAGTGAGCCTTCGGCGTGACCTCGGGCAAGCTCCTTGATTTCTTTGGTGTCACAAAGAGGCATCGAATTCAACCCCGACCAGATCAAAGCTATCGAAGGAATACCCTAAGTACTGACCAGTAAGAAACAGGTGCAAAAACTAACCGGCCAAATAGTCGCCCTGTCGAGATTCATCTCACGATCCTCCAATAGGTGCCACAAATTTTTCAATGTACTCAAGAAAGACAACGGGATCCAGTGGAACTCGGAATGCATTGAGGCGTGCCTCCACTGCTCGCCAAAGCAGAACTCGACGAACTCCTCCTGATATATTTGGTTGTGTCAGATGTAGCGGTAAGTGCAGTACTGGTTCGTGAAAACAAAGGTACGCAGTCTCCAATTTACTATATTAGTAAAACCTTGGTCGATGCCGAAATGAGGTACCCCCACCTCGAAAAGTTGGCTCTGGCATTGGTCAAAGCATCACGAAAGCTTAGACCTTATTTTCAGTGCCATCCCACGTTGGTAGTCACGACCTTCCGCCTTAGAAGCATTTTACATAAGCCCGAACTATTGGGGAGGTTAGCTAAATGGGCCATCGAACTAAGCGAGCACGATATCACATATCACCCACGAACGGCGATAAAGTCACAAGTATTAGCTAACTTCGTCATCGACTTCAGCGCCAAGATAATGTTTAAGGTCGAGCAGGAAACCTTTCGTACTGCTCCCAACTTACCCGACCTATAGGTCTTATACACCGACGGCGCCTCTAACGCATCAAGTTCTGGACTAGGACTCGTACTCGAGGTCCCAACAGGCGAGGTCATCCGCCAGTCCATACTGTGCCCCGATATGACTAACAACGAGGCCGAGTATTAGGCCATAATTGCAGGACTGAAATTGGCTCTCAAATATGGAATACGACGAGTCGTCCTGCAATGCGACTCACAACGCGTCAACCAAACTATAGGGACTTACCAAATCAAGGAGCAGAGGTTAAAAAAATACCAAACAAAAATCCATAAACTGCTGCCGGAATTCGACGAATGCCATTTGATCAAGTACCTCGAGCCCAAAACACCAAGGCAGACGGTCTCGCTAAACTAGCAGCAGCAACAAAAAGCATAAATGGAAAAGAGAACGTGGTCACACTACTCCACTCGTCGATAGATTGACTTGAGGTACACTCTGTAAACTTAACTTGGGACTGGCGCAACCGTATTATAACCTACTTGCAGGAGGGAATATTTCCATCAGACAAAAAAAAAGCCAAAAAGCTTCGAATGCAGGCGGCTAGGTACAACATCATCAACAATGACTTGTACAAAATGACATTGGGTGGCCCTTGGCAAAATTCCTGGGACCAAACCAAACAAGACGAGTACTCGAAGAAATACACGAAGGCCATTGCGGTGCCCATACCGTCAACCAGTCCCTCGTCAGATACCTCATACGAGCAAGCTATTATTGGCCCACCATGAAAAAGGAAGCCGCCGACTTCGTCAAAAAATGCGAACAATGTCAGAAGTACGCCCCCATGATACACCAAGCGGGCGAGCACCTACATTCAGTCATGTCATCTTGGCCTTTCATCAAATGGGGAATGGACATTGTGGGACAACTCCCAGCAGGACGAGGTAATGTATGTTTCCTTTTAGTTTTGACTGACTACTTTTCCAAATGGGTAGAAGCAGGTGCAGTCGCACAAATATGCGAATAGGAAGTCATCATATTCATATGGAGGAACATTATATGTCGCTTCGGCATCCCCAAGGAGATCAGCTGTTATAACGAACCATAGTTCACCGAGAAGAAGACCGCCAAATTTGTTGAAAGTGGCACATCAAGCGAATACTCTCCACGCCATATCATCCCGCGGGAAAGGGTCAAGCCGAATCCTCCAGCAAAACATTATTAAAAATCATGAAAAATAAACTCGAAGACGCCAAGGGACTATGGCCAGAACTGCTACCAGAAGTGCTATGGACATATCGCACCACGCCAAATACGAGCACAGGAGAAACTCCATACTCATTGGTTTACGGCATCGATGCAGTCATACCGATCGAGGTCGGGGAACCAAGCCTGAGATACTCCAATAAGATCGGACTGAGCAACGACGAGAACAGAAGGCAAGACCTCGACAAAGTAGAGGAGCGAATAGATATGTCCTACATAAGAATGATTGACCAAAAACAACAAGTAGAACGATACTACAACAAAAAGGCCAAAGTCAGACCACTCAAAGTCGAGGACTATGTGCTCAAGGCCAAAACACAGGCAAGAAAAGACCCAAGAGAGGGCAAGCTAGGAACCAACTGGGACGGACCATACAAAATCACAGCAGCAGTTAACAATGGGTCATTCCATCTAGAAACAATAGAGGGAAAGCTACTACCAAACAATTGGAACGTCTCCCACCTCAAGTACTTCAACTTCTGAAAAAAGACATCCTCCAAGTCGTACTATTTTCCCTCACTCGGGTTTTCATCCCTAGTTGGGTTTTACCGAGGAGGTTTTTCATGAGGTGATGAAGGGGACGTCTCGAAGTTCAAGTTTGTTATTCATCGCTCCGCCTATCGACTACTCCAGGAAGACCGATGAAGGGACTAGGTAGACGGAGAACTTCTCAAATATATGTATTCAACAAAGCATGTAATGTTCTCCAATGAAATAAATAAACAAAGCAACATGCAGCATTTTTCGCACAACTCCAAAGCATTCGACATTCTACATTCTACATTCCACATTTACATTCACCTCGCTCGAATTATTTACATTCGGCCTCACTCGAATAATTTACATTCGACCTCGCTCGAATTATTTACATTCGACCTCGCTTGAATTATTTACATTCGACCTCGCTCGAATTATTTACATTCGACCTCCCTCGAATTATTTACATTCCACCTTGCTCGAATTATTTATATTCGACCTCGCTCAATTATTCGCATTCGACCTCGCTCGAATTACAGCACATTCGGAAAATCTCAATTTACTCTATGCTCTACTAAACCCTGACCCCAAGTCAGACTACGATCAGCCTCCCCGTAAACAACATCACAACATAATAAGAAACGCAAAAACTAAGCATGAATCCAAAAACATATAGCAAAAGCTAACCATTTCATTACAATTGATTGGGTTACATTACTCATTTTTTACAAAGGGCTCGAGTACGCCCTCACAAAAGTAGCAAAACAACCAAAAATTTAATACAAAGGGCTTTAGCCGCATCATCAGCATCAACATATTCGTCGTCATACCAAGGATCAGAGGCAAGCCCGTCCACGGTGTATTCATCATCATCCCCACCAGGCGTATCCGGCGCATAGCCATAAGCTTCACGAGCTGCTCGCGCCTTAACACGAACATCGGTAAGCTCCTCTTCGAAAACCTTCCTAGCAACCCTCAAAGACTTGTACACGTCAAGATGAGCCTCTACATGAACCCACATCTCATATAATTCCCGTGGTACATTTGCATCGACAAAAGCTTGAGAAGCAGACGGTTGCGCCAGATGTTCCTTCTCGGCCTTCCGGAGTACGATTTGCTCATTCAACCTAGACAACTCCACCTCTAAATTCCCAACCTGCTCCTCCAACATCGCCACCTTGATCGTTGAAGTCTCTGCCTCACTTGCTCGCTCAGACCTACAGACGCACAGGGTACCCGCCAAAGCTACCACCTCCGCCACTGAGGCCGTCCTAGTCCTCTCATCCAGGTGCAACTCCCCGACCTTAGCACTCAGCTAGACCCTCAAATCGGCGGTTCTCGCCTCACTCTAGTCGAGCTCAACCTTCAAGGACGCCACCCGCTCCCGTAGATCCGAGTTCTCAGCCATTATCCCCTTGCTCAGTTCAAGTTCGTCCTCTTTATACTTCAGCGTCTCCTCCAACACGCTGCATCTATTAATGGCCTTCATAAGTTCCTCGTCCTTCTCTTTCAGCTCTTCATCTTTCCTTCCAATCTCATCACGCAACTCCCAGAACTGGTCGTCTTCACCAACACTCCTGACCACCTTACGGTACTTAGAGCGATACTCTCTATACTTGGACTCCATCCTCCTATAGAGAGCAACCCTCTCCTCCTCTCGCCGGTCGCGCTCGATCTCCAGGATGAGAGTCTAGCAAGCAAAAGAGACAGATCCAAATTAAAATGATACCAGCGGAACTCGCAAAAACTCAGAAGAGAAGTAGGAACTCACCCGCAGATCCGTGCCCGATATGCCTAGAGAAAGGTCAATGTCTTTCAGTGTCCGCAACGTGATGTTCTTCGCCTCAGCATACAAAGGGGCAAAAGACGGTGCCACACGCTCGATGTCGACCAAAAGGTTGTAATCTATGGGGATGACTATGTGGTTATTAGGGCCTTCCGTCCTTATCTCCACACGAGTAACCCTCTCAGTGAAGGCCCGTACCTCCTCGGGTTCGATGTCATAACCAGAGTCGACGTCCTCTGCGGGGACATCACCATATTTTATCGCCGTCGATGAAGATCAACCTTCAACAACCCGCACAAGCTCCTCGCCGCTACCATCTCCCTCGACTCCAGAAGGCCTCTCCTTCATAACAGTATCCGACATAATAGCCTCCCCTATGGCTGGAAATGGCTCGGGCCCCGCCTCAAGAACCATGACTCTTTTCGTTTCTTCAACAAACACGACATTCCCCATTTCCACCCTCCGCCTCTTCCTCGGTGACGGTTCTTCGCCATGAGATGACTCATCGGCAAGAAGGAGAATCTGCTGAGACGGGACCTCATTGGAGACAGCAACGCCTAAAGAGGCGGGCTCCCCTACCCGTGAAGTCTGAGCTTGATCTCGTACAGACTCGACTAAAGCAAACTCAATCGTGGCAGAGGTCATCTTCTGACGGAAAGCAAGAGTGGGCACCTTTGATTTTTTAGAAGCTCGCCGGCCTGACACCAACGCGAAGTTAAGTCAGAAAACGATAAAGGACGAAGCCAAACGAGAGAATATGAGCACTTACGAGACAAGGTCCTAGGCTCGTAGCGCTTATGAAAAGACGCCCAATGACAAATTCCCATGGTATGAGGCAACACGCGAGTCACCCAATACTCTATATCCAAGACGAGGGAAGGATAATGCCTCATAGCTGAAAACAAGAAGACTGAACTTGTCAAAAATCGCGGAGAAAAGAAAAATCAAAGAAAGAACAACAGAGGGTACAAGGAAATACTTATGAATGTAATTCCACTTCTCAGAAAACCTATTCGGGTCCTCCACCCATGCTCGGTTCTAACGAAGAAGTATTTGCGCCAAATTAGACGACTTGCCTTATCATCCATCCCGGCCACCAATCCCTTCGTTCCATGATACCTTAAATGTATCAAGGTACCTCTAAAGAAGGTAGGCGAGAACATGTGCAGTAAATGGCAGAGGTCGACCTCGCAACCAGCCAGCTCTGCGTATTTAGCCAGCATCAGGAAGACCTTATACAAGTAAGGATAAAGTTGCACCGAGGAAACTCCATAGAAACGGAAAAATTCCTCGGCTAACCGGGGAAGAGGAAGGGTGTAGTCGATCACGAATGGGTATGAGTAAAGGGCGCAGATCCCTGGCCTGTAAACCTGAAATATATCGCCCTTCGCAGGGATGATCTCGACATGGGGAGGTATGCGGTATTTAGCCCGCATGTCAGCCAACTCGTCTTGCCCCGACTCAGAAAGCTCTGGTACAGGAGCGGGAGTAGGTTCTTTAGGAAAATCATTCCTAACCGTAGGGTTTTTGGGCACCACCTCTTCAATGGTGGGGAAACTGTCATCTCCCTCAACCAAAGCCTCTTCACCAGTATGAGGAATGGCCACCGACAAAGGGGTGGCATCGGAAACTTCTTCATGACTATGAGGGGAAGCAGACATACCGACAGTATGGTATGTACACAACAAGATAAGAGAAAGGGGTTAGTGACTGGAGAGAAACTGAAAATTGGAGGTGAAAGCTCACAGAGAGAATAAGTGCTTAAGAAGAAGTAAATGGTGAATATTTCAAATGAGAAACCCCGTCCCTATTTATAGGGTTGAGTGTCATCAGAATCGAGGCCTAAAAGCCATCAATGGCACCAAATCGAAGCACCAACAGTGCAAACCCTGTAGTGGGAAGATGCGTAATGATGACGCACGTGACAATGACGACACCTGACGTCACCTACACCAATCGCAGCCTTGCTGGAAATTGATGACACGGCTTCGATAAATCCAACCTTCACGACAAAATTTCTATCACAACGGGCACGGTGTAATCCGCTCATCAAGGACGTTGAGAGCCACGACCTTAATAAGTTGAGGGGCTAACTGTATTGGTCGAAATTTGGATCGAATTTAATGGCCTCATTGGTCGTGGCCGAAGTCTAAGTCGGCCAAGGTTTAGTGACGAAGAGTCTCTCTCAAGAGAAGCCGACGTTTGGTCGAATAGAGAAATAGACAGTAACGGTAAGATAAGTTTAGGTTAGGAAGAGAGAATATTCCATTAAAATATTCCTTAGCTAGACTTTTTAGGGTTACTAAAGAATATTCCCTATATATAGAAATAAAAAAAAGAAAAGGGGAATCTTGAACCTTCTGAAATAAATATGTTTGTACCATTGACCATTGAGAATATACTAAATTTCTATTTTCTATTAATTTTTGAGTTCGAGGATACCTTTCCATCTACAAGATCGAAGAATCTTGTATTCATCCACGTTTGCTATTATCCACACTGCTGACAAAGGATTGACTGGCCCTAGTCATTCAACATTTGGGTGATATATCATTCTTTATTACATTTATTGTCATTGCATGCATTTAATCCATTTATTTCCCTGAGTACTCATTAGCAATCATTGTATACATTTTGACTGGCATTTACTATTGAGGTGCTTAAACCCATTCTATTCGTCATCAAACTCACAGATTTAACAGTCATTAAGCTTAACTAGGATTAACCCTTCATCTTATTCATTAACTCGTTTAAATAAAGATTTAACACTTTTTTGACGAAACACTTAGCTCCCATCAATTCTCAAAGACCCTATTTTCAATTCAAAGGCAGACCAAGTAGTAACCCGGATCAAATTTCATTGTAAACCCAGCTCGAAAAAGGTTATCAAATTTTCTAGTAGTTATGGTTGCCAAAGTGGTGAAGGGGTGGCGGAAGTTTGAGTTGAAAAAGAGGGTAGCAAAAATAAATATAAAAGAAAAGATTAAAATAAAAAAATCAAGCTCTCAACAGAGAGTGTATTACAAATGATGTGCCATGTCAGCAACATGTGTCTAATCGATACACTTTTAACTAACTTTAAATGGCATGCCCGTTAGTTGAAGTGTCTAAATAAAATATTTGGACAAGTTTAAGAGGCTATGTATGTATTCAACCTATAATAAACATCTAAATTTTATAAATCACAAGGGTAGGAATTAATAAAATTGAGGACAGAAATTAGAACCCGATTTTGGTTATCACCCGTTTGTCAGTCTGTTACTCCAAATATAGAAAAACCACCAACTTTGGTCGAGACTTATAAATTTTCCATGAATCTGATATCTGTTTAAATTTCCACGGACAGTATCACTCTTGGGAATTTGCAAATATCCATTGTCCTAAGCACATGCATTGTCATCACCTTCTTTTGCGACAAAGCAGATTGCATAAATGCATGAATGTATGACCACCGTAAAGGCTTAGTCATTTTTACTTCTAATAACGGAACAAAGTGTGTGCTTCCAGTGAAACTTCAATTTCAAATAAATTTTGGATCCACTGATTCAATATGCAGTTTGCTGTTTCGTAATTTATCACCGAATGAAACTAAAAGTCCTATTTTGTAGGATCCTTTATAAGTTCCACATCATGATTTTATTTCTCCTTGAGACATAGATCAGTTTCGTTGTTTCCACTCTGCTTTCTTAATTTGCCCATAGCTTTCCTGTTGCACCTCTTGAAATAACATGCTTCGTAGTTAGAATCGCTCTGAAGTACCGAGCAAACCGACTTTTCTGATTTCAATTTAGTCGTTTCTCTTCATAGCAGACCCCCAGCATAGTGTTCAACCCCAATTTCTTCTATCCAATTACGTTATATTCCTTAAGATTGTTACTATTACTGTATTCAAAATCAGAAAATTGGAGAAGCAAAGAAACGTTATTTCAATTAAAAAAATTTACGAGCTCACAAGTTGCTTGTGTGTCCATAAGAAATTTAATCATCTCACTGTTGTCCAAGTTTATGGATTACTTCCTCCAGGACAGAACGGAAAATTATTCTTTAATATTAGAAATCGAAATTACAGAACTTCAGCGAACTCAACAAATGGAAAATATCACACTTGATACTGATATATTTCTTTGGAAAAGCAGTGCAACAATATAGAGAGGGGAGGAGAAATTTTTAGGCTTTTTTTTCTTATGTCAAAATGAGGCCAAGTCCCTAAATTTAGATAATTAAAAGGTGAGATGAAGAGATACAATACAAGAGGTGCCTCTTCCATTTCCCCTTCACACCCTTAAAAAAACGTAACACTATCTTCATCAACTAATAGAGTCTCATCAGAGCATGCTATTTCATCTTCATCATCTGATGGAGTCTTCTCTTCACAGCATGTCATTCCATCTTCATCATCTGCTAGATTCATCTTTTCACAGCCCGATAGGCGCAGACGAGTTACAGTTGATTCGAAGCCTTGTGATTGGTTTATTGATGTTATAGGTACATATAAATTTAAAGTGATTGAGTATTTTCTTGTTTGTTCTTAGCTTGGTCTTTGTTCTATTTCAGATGAACATCAAGTTATGAAAAATTATTATATTGAAGGTTATGGATGTCCTTAACCTAGAGACTGGATTGCGTAAAATTGTAAAACGTGATGAGTTTGCTCAACCTATTAAAAAATCAGTCGGTCTTCTTGCTGGATTTTTTGGGCCAGCTAGCTATAAATTCTCGATACTTTCCTATTGACTTTGAGAGTTGGTCATCCATGCCTAAAGGTTTTGTGGACCGTACTTTTAATGATTTTATAATGGTAACAAAGTTTCGCTTGGTTTTTACGTTGTATTTATATATGTAACCCCAACAAACTAGCATATACTCCCTCCGTTTCAATTTATGTGAACCTATTTTTTTTTAATTTGTGTAAAAAAGAATGACCCATTTTCTTATTTGGAAACAATTTACCTTTGTGCAATGATTTATAGCCACACAAAATATATGCGCCTTATTTTACACCAAAAGTTCAAAAGTCTTCTCTTTTTTCTTAAACTGTGTGCCCAGTCAAATAGATTCACATAAATTGAAACAGAGGGAATATCATTTTTGTGAAGCCTCTGTTTTTATTTAGGATTGATGCGCAAAGGGTAACTAAAAATGGATTCACTATTCCCTTAACAAAATATCGAATGAATTCAGGCTTAAACAATGGCGTGAGGTTGAGGATCCATTACGAGTAAAGAAGATATCTACAAGAATTCTCCCGAAGGAATTCCATGGACCAATGGGCATTATTTGTTAACTATCATTTGAAACCCGAAACAAAGGTATTTCTTCTTTTGTTGCTGCTTCTTCTTCTCTGCCGCTACTGCGACTTCCATTTTTTTTTCCTTCTTCGTTTTACTTAGAGAAACAGGGCGCCTTGTCGCTTTTTTAAATTCCTCCCCTTCAAACAGATTAACTCTAAATCAACTTGTGTTGAGTATGAACATCAAACAGATTCGAGTTTATCTAACTCTTTTGACAAATACAAAAAGGGCCTAGCATGAATGACAGGCTTACATCTCTGATGCGTTGTTCCCTGCTCACACATACGAGGGAAGGATGGATGTCTCTCTAAGGGTGTCAAGTTGACTGTTGTTGAACCAGATGGGGAGGCCCTTCTGTCTTCTCCCTTGGATCCCCCTTTCTCTGTTGAGGGTCCTTTCTTATTTATATTCCTATGTTTCCGTTTATCCAGTGGTCTTTAACCGAAGAGTCCTCTGTGGGTTATATCATTTCCCCCATTCTTCATGACGGGCAATTAGCCGTGCGAACCCTTTGTAAGCTCGACATCAGGTATGACCGAAGTGGATGATGGGGTCGAACTCTACAGGTCGTGACCACGGTTTGGTCGACCTCTCACTGCGTCCTTTAGTATTTGCCTTACGTACATATTTTGACCTATACAGTTAGTCCCTCCGCCCATTGGGGTCGCCTTCGGCCGAGCACAATGGGCGGATTTTGTCATTACAAATGTCAAAATCTGAGCATTCAACTGTCTTTGGATGGGCACAACGAGTGGATCTCATCGCTCTCTAAGTTGGGGCCGATTTTGGGCGTGGGCGCGCATTCCTCAATGAGGGGAATATGTGACATTTCGAGGGAACATGTTAGACTTGTATGTCAGTTGAAGTCTTCGTCAGGTGTCATTATGACGCGTGTTTATGTGGTGAGCGTCGCATCGTTTCATGTGCCTCTTCCGCTGCTTTTTGAAAAGGCGACGCTTCATTTTTTGGTTAACTGGTGCTTTTGTGCCTATAAGTAGGGGACTTTTTGTCTCAATATGGCACTATCCAAAATTTTTTTAAGCAGAATCCTTTGAAATCACTAATTGTTTCTCGCTCGTTCATACTATCCAAGAGTGCAAATAACTTTCGTGACTGCTATATCCTTCTCCCGCATTCCCGACTTCTGCTCCCATTTACAATGGCTAGTTCTTCTTCTAACCCTAACCCAGCTGTCAATGCTCTGATATCGGAGAATGTTACTCTCTCTCTCTTGATGAGGAGACAAGTTTGGTGGAAGACGAAAGTTTTCCGACGGCGGATGAGGTGGTGCCCCACCCGAGGAAAACTCGGAATGACTTTAACCACCCCGCTGAGGATGACTCTGCTGGCACTATCGGTGATAGATGCGGCAGCACTTGCTGCCTTTAAAATTAAATGGGGGGTCCCAAAGCATGTTGAACTTATCCCGGCGGGAGGTGACATAGTTCACTTACATCACCCAGGGTACTGCGCTTTAAACGCACACCCTTTCGTCATTGGGTAAGAAGGTGGTAGACTTCTGCCATTTTTACGAGGTGTGCCCGGCCCAACTTACCCCGTACATATACAAGCTTTTCATGATGCTTACCAAGTATGCTGAACTGGCCGGCCGTGACGTTTCTCTCCGCCACATGATGCACCTTTTCGCTCCCCATTTCGAGAGGGAAACTATGTTGCACCTCCGCCATATGGGTACGAACAGCCTGGTGATTGGAATGGATGACATGACCAATCGCCCTTTCTCGGAGAGTTTCTTCTCATTTCGTACGGAACATCTGGTGTCCGACCCCGCCGAGTTCACCGAGACGTGGAATTTTTCCAGTGAGTATTCCTTCGCCTCTTCTTGCTATGTCGTTTAAATATTCATATCTTGCAACCTTGCTATATGGTTGTTGGCCATTTGCTCACATTATTATCGTTGCAGCTGAGAGGTCGCCTCCCCCGCTAGTTGATGACATTCGCGAATGGGTGGCTTCATTTTTGCCTCATGCCGTAGGGATTAGCGAGTGGGCGTGCTTCCACAAGAGGTTCGGGCACAGACCTACAGTTAGTAAGTCGCTTTGTCATGGATTTAACCGTGCTCCTGCTTTGTATATTTCTCTATACTTATGCAGGGTTGCGCCTTGTTTTGACAGGTCGGAGAGGGTCGAGAAGGGCGAGGGCTCCCTCGCTAGCGTTCCATCAGCCGGCGACATCTATATGACCCTCACCGATGAATTCTATGAGCGAAGACGCTGGGAACTTGACCGCAGCTGCACGTTTGGAGGCGGCTCCCCAACCGAAAACTCCGGTTCTGGCGGTCCATGTGTTCGGAAAGTCTTCACTGGTTGGCAGCGGAGAGGCCCCGTTAAAAAGGCAAAGGGTGATATTGGAGGAGACTCCAGTGGCTGAGACATCTTCACGGGGTGAGCCCACTTCAATAGTTCCTGAGGCAGGGGTCGAGGCCGACCAAGAGGCAGCGGAGAGGCCCTCGAGGGACGCTCGTGAGATTGGCATTCCGGAGACACGGGCCCCGAGGCGGTCGTGACCATCCATAGCAGGCCCTCATCGTCTCGACAGGACCGTGTCCCTCATTCGACTGAGGAGAGAGGAAAAGGTGTCGTGGTCGAGGACTATGAGATCGAATTCGACCTTGATCCTGATGATGTGAGGATGTTCGAAGGGGCTTTACCGGGACCGTAGTGATGACTGAGGGTCCTTCCCATATTCTGGAGGTACCGTCGGATCTAAATCTATTACAGGATATGTGGAGCTAGTGGCACAGTTTGATATTCCTTGTTCAGCTGCTGAGAGCAGGTCTCTTCAGCCGATCAACCATTCTCAGCTATCGCGTGGTATAGCCGCGATGGGTTTAAGGGTAAGTTCCTCTACCGTCATCGCTTTGTGACTCTTTGATTATTCTGAACCTTACTCCCTTTTTCGCAGACTTACATGATGGAGGTTGAAAGTGCTCGTAGGGCCGAGACGCGGGCCAAGATTTTTCTAAAGATGGTTGAGAAATATCAGCGGTATGATCAGCGGTTGAAAGTGCTCCCTTTTTCGCATTAACCTATGAATGCAAAAGGGAAGCCAATATTGTCGGATAAATATATTGAGAGGTATGAGTGAAACATACAACAACAAAAATAATAACAAACCCAATATGATCCCAACAGGTGGGGTCTGGGAAGGTAGTTTGTACGCAGACCTTACCCTTACCTAGTGTAGGTAGAGAGGTTGTTTCTAATAGACCCTCGACTAAGGAAACAAAGAAGGGAGCTAAGATGGCAAATTTTGATTGTAAAAACAGTGTCTTCATGAATTCTAGTATGTGATCATTTTAAGCTAACATAAATATTTAAAACCTTCATTGTTGTTGGTTATTTGAAGTTGACTGGCCAGTGGTCAAAAAAATTAAACAAAATGCTGACTTCCTTTCATTGAATTCAAAGTTTTCTAAGTCAGAACAGAAAGGATAAAGATAAAAATGGTATAGATGAATTAAACTCTGCTCACACTATTATGACTGTTGCTACTCATTTCTGCTTGATTCACTGAACTTACACATGACATGGACATTTGCATTGTACCTTGTATTTACCCTTAAAATTGGATAATAATTAAACTTATAAGTAGTTTTAAGGATATGTGATTTCACTTGGCACAAACTGAGAAATACGATAATTAATGTTAGAAATTAACTGTAAAATAAACCAAACCAATATGATCACCAGTTATGGCCTTCAAGATAGATCTCCCTCGAACCAACAGAGTATGCTAAAAAGTATGAACTGAACAACAGAGCTTAAAAGAGAAAATGTAATGTATTTCTTTGTTATGCGTGAATGTGACTTGATTACAAAACGATTAGAACCCCCTTTATATAGTAGAGGAATTCTACTTATGGTACAATTCTAAATACAAAACAAATCCATGATTGGCTAAATAACCGGTCTTGAGTTTATACATGCCGAGATACCGCCATGATCCTTGTATGACCACGGATATCTCAGCTTTCTGTTATTCGACTTAGTTGGCTTCCTTCGATCTTACTCGATCTTTATCGTGCTTCGATCTCGATCAAGGTTGGTCTCGATCTTGATCATTCATTGATTCATGAGCTTAGCGATCCATCTCTGTGCCATGGTCCGATATAAATCGAAGTTGATCCCTCACTTATCATGCTCCAGCCTTGATCAATCTCACAATAAGGGCAAGCTCGATTTGACTGTATACAGATAGTACCCTCATTTTTTTGAGATTAATGACAAGAAACGAATTGATCTTTTCCAATCCCATCTCGATGGTTCATGACATAAGCGCCGAATCCGACCAAGACATCGGCGACAAGTGGGCAGTGAAATGTCCCGTCAGTTAGGATGTCGAGGCATTAAATGCCTGTCAGTCGTTGTCGGCCACTACCGATTCTGAACCGTCGTCTTCAACCTATAAATGTATCTTCCTTCTTTTGCCTAAACTATACTTCCAAATCCTCTTCTCCAAAATCCTTTGCCTCCCCAAAAGCTTAGAACTTTCAAATCTTTGGTGTTTCTTTGCCTCTTACATCTCAACATACCAAATGTTCCCTTCAGCCACCAATCTCCTTTACTCGCAAAAGTAAAATAAATAAAACTTCAAAAATAGTTCCGCAAAAAGAAACTGCTTCCTCGTCGACGGCCGGCCGGCTAGCGACCTTGACTCCGAATTCAAGGTTGAAAATACCCCCTCAGCCGCGGGTCGATGCGAGTCAATGTCGAGGTACATATGCACAATCATCAGTGATCTCCTTGACCAAGTTAAAGAGGATTACAACTGGGTTGACAAGCGCGTGGTGGTGCCCTTGCCTAAGGAGTCAATCACTACCCATGTGGAAGGGTTTCTAAGTGATTACACTTACCCTTTCACATTAGGTCTTTTGGACCCGGTCATTGTAGATTTCTACAAGAAGTACGAAATGACCCTTGGTCAAATTCAACCCTCTTTCTGGAGGATAGTGATATTTCTCTGCTTCTTTGTGAGCCAAGTCGATGGGCTTCCCTTTACCCTCGATCACCTCGTACGCCTATATAGTCCCCGACTCTATCTGGGGGAATAATAAAGCTTCAACGTCGGGCCTCCGAGGCAGCTTTCTCAAGCATAGATATGGACAACGACCGGAGCTGGATAGGCCGATTTGTCCGAGTGAAGACCTCGTACTTTATCCCTGCCTAAAGTATGCCATTTCCGGAGAAATGGAATATGAGATGTAAGTACAGATCCATCTTTAATTTCTTCTTATCGTCTTCATTTTTTCATCCTTTCTTATCGATGTTTTACTTGGTGCAGTCATTGCCTAGATGCCGGGTGTGATTCCCCAACACGCGAACTAGGTCAGGAGCCTGGTATCGAAGTCGACACATGTTGAGCGTGCATGGCGCAATTTGGCAAAGGGTCGATGGGAGGCCCTAAACCATGGTAAGTCTTCGTTTCTCTTTATGACTTTACGATTTTGAGCATTGTTCAATTTTTTTCTCAATCTTACTCGTCTTTCTTTTGCAGGTCTTAGGAAGGACATGCCGATGAGGCCCCCCTCCGGTGATGAAGAAGACCTTCCCCAACCATCGGCATCGAAGCAGAAGAAAGAGCGGAAGAGGAGAGGGGCACCGAGCTCCACGAAGTTGGATGAGGAGAAGCCCAAAAAGAGGCGAACCCTAAGGGAAATGTCATCTCTTTAACAATGGAATCAGTCCGTCGGCTACTAGATGAGCCCGAAGAGGATGAAGGAGAAATCGGGTTGGTGGACCGATCCTGGGCCAACCCGATGCTCAAAAAATCTCTGAGCCGGCAGGAGCTGAGACTGCTCCGCCCCGACATGGTGAGCCCGAGGGGAAACCCCAGCCGAAGTCCCCGATCCAGAAAGAGCCGATATTGCTTCCCCTCGAGGTGAGAAGGCTATCGAAGGGTCAATGGATGCTACCGTAGAAACCACATCTGTGGCCCCCCAAGATGAAGGCGGCGCTTTAAAAGATCTACTTGGGGCGATAGATATTGGGTATTCCCCTTCATTGCCTTCATTCTCCGACTCGACGATCAAGGATGCTCAAGCGATGGAGACTTGTCGCAGTGAAGGGGTCCACGAGGCCGAAGACCCTTTTCGTGGTTACTTCGATAGAGTGGAAGACGTCACTGGTCTACGTGACTTAGAAGTACCGAAGAAGGGCTCGAATTAAGCCTACTGACTAGCTAATTCTCGGCCCCCAACATCGATCCCGAGCGTAAGTAATTAATCGTCATCTCGATCCCGGAGGATGCTCAGGTTCTCTCTTCCCCCGTAGGGTAGACACATCCATTGCTTAGTCACCGAAGAAGACCAAGCCAATATGGATGAGGTGGAAACACCTTGTCTTTTCAACGAGTCCCAAAAAGCTCTGAACCAGGTAATCCCAAATCTTCATGTCGTGTCAACTTTCATATTTAGATTCTCTCCTTTTATATAACTTCCTTTTCTGTTTTTGTAGGCTTTCGTGCTTTATCATGAGGCTTTCCTCCGATTCTGAGGGGAGCTGCACCAATATGAGGCCGAGGTCCGAGGGCTTACTGAGGAAAAGGATGCCTCAAGCTTCTCAGCGAACAAAGGGAATGAAAAGCCAAAGGTCTCCGCGCTTAGCTGGAAACGGCTTAGAAAGACCACGCCAAACTGGCCGAGCAGGTAAGAAGAATATTTGAAGTTAGTGACGGTGATTTGTGCGTGGTATCTAATGGTTTGAACCGCAGGTCCAACAAAAGATCGACGTGATCAGGCAACTCCATGAAGAGGATGATGCACTAAAAACCGAGGCTGAAGGGAGAAAATGGAACGCCTGGCCTCAGAGAATGAGACTGGTCGGGCCCAACTAGCCTCCGCTTAGAACCAGCTCTAAGGTATGAAAGAGGAAATCTTGGCGCGGGCCAAGAAAGTCAAGGAGCTCCAACCCCAGTTAGGTTCAGCAGTTTCTGCTAGGGAGAATCTAGTGACAGAGCTCGAAGCGGTCAAATCTGAAGTTAAGGAAGCCAAGATTGATGTTGATGCAGTGGTGGCTATTTATCGGGCCGATGCCAAAGCTGCTCAATTCGAGAGAAGGAGGTTATTGAGGCTGCTCAGATTCTAGAAGAGAAGGTCGCCGAGCACGCTAAATGTCAATATCGAAGGGAGACTCTCGGCAAATCCATGCTCGGGGCTTCCGTCTCACAACTGAGATCGAGAGTGCTAAGGAGCTTGAAGATAAGGCCTAGATATTAGCTTATGCCGACGATGACGATGAGTCTGGAAGCTTGAGCGAATCCATAAGTGGAAAAGACCCCGGGGGCGGAGATGCCTCTCCCGGTGATCACTAGGACACTTAGGCTTTTAGATAGTTTTTTTTTTAATTTTTGTTAAGTTCGCTTCGGCCTTTGTAAAGAATTTCCATCGGGCCATGTTGCCCTTGTAAAAAGTTTTTGATGAATACATATAAAACATTTTCCCTCCCATGTCTTCTGAGTTTCTCCTTCCTTTGATCTATTTAAAGGTCAAAATGCCTTAGCATAAATTTATAAAGTTTTTATAAAATGAAGTTGCGTTTGAAGGTCCAAAATCGAGATAATAAGGACCGATAATAAGTACTATCCTCGATCGTTTCTAATCGACAGGCCCTGAATGTTTATTCGAACTTAAGTTTATGTAGCCTTAAGCTTAATGGTCGAGTGAGGAGCTGCTCGAACTTGAAATAAGGTAGCCTTTTGGGCTTTCTTAGTCGAATGAGAATGATTTCTTCGAACTTGAAGTGAAAGCAGCCCTTAGGCCTTTGTAAATTTTTTATTTGGCCGATTTGGCCTTAGTAAAACGATTGTTTAAACACATATATAAGGATTTCTACCCTCTTCGGTTTTCAAATTTTTCCCTTTGTTTATCATTTGTGTTCACTAAGGTTATAATTCCTTAGCATGAAATAAGAAGCTGTTCGAGAGTTCGAACAATTTTGTAAGCATTAGAGTTTTTGAGGCTTGATATTATCGAAGCCTTTTATGATTTTGCCGGGGGAAGCCCTTTTAACCGGTTTGTGAAAGAATTCCAAGGCCTGTTTTGTTACGGAATTTGGACGTCTTCGAACCGCGTTAATTTGGTTGTGGCCTCTTTAGTTCGGGATTTGTCCCTTGGGATTATTTTCCCGTTTTACTTCGAGCTTACCCGAAGTGTCAGTCCCCGACTGGGGTGGCCGTTGCCTATAATTCGATCTCTCTTATTTCGGATGGCAGTCCCCGAGCGTGGGGGTAATTATCCGAACTCTGGTTATGATCGGTCCTTACGCCTGTTTACATAATAGGTCTAGAGTATAAAATTTTAAAGTAAATTTTTCTAAGGCATGAGATATCGGCAAGGAAAATACTTCTCATAATAATTGATTATACATGCATACATCATCTGCGTCAGGGCTCGAGCAAACTACACGGACACGGTTCATTTGACCGTTTGGCCCTTACAAATTTCTCATATCGAGACCCTGATGCCATGAAGTAATTTCCTCGCAACAAAGTTGACATTCAAGGGTAATGCCCCCTAGTATTCGAGGTTGATTATAAAGAAGCCTTGAATATTATTGAATTATTCTAAGTTAGAACGATCAATGGTTGTCTCGTTAAAAACCTTGCCGAAAAACCCATTTCGGACAAAACCAGTCTAAGGGAAAAAGAGTGCAATGTGTGCTTTCATACCTAAAGACTTCGTGTTGAGGAGTCCATCGTTGTTTATGATCGAACACCTACAAGAGTTAGTTTAAGATATAAATGAAAAAGAACGGGTCGTACCTTAACAATAGTATCATTTTAAGTGTGATACGTTCCAATTGCTCGGTAGTTGTTCGCCGTTCATCGTGCCGAGCTTATACTATCCCTTTCTGATGATTTCGATAATCTGGTACGGTCCTTCCCAGTTCAGACCCAGTTTCCCTTCGTTCGAATTTCGGGTGTTGAGAGTGAATTTTCTTAGCACCAAGTCCCTGATGTTAAAATGTTAAAGATTGGCTCTTCAATTACAATACCTTCCTATTCGCTATTTTTGGGTGGCCAATCGGACGAGGGAGGCTTCGCGTCTTTCATTCAACAATTCTAAGCTTGTATTCATGGCCTTGTTATTTGACTCCTCCGTTGCAGATAAAAATCTTATGCTAGGTTCTCCGACTATGACCGGGATTAGAGCCTCGGTGCCATAAACTAATAAGAACGGTGTTTCTCCGGTACTGGATTTCGATGTTGTGCGGTACGCCCATAGAACCTCGGGTAGTATATCTCTGCGCTTCCCTTTGGCGTCGGTCAATATATTCTTGAGGTTCTGAATGATGGTTTTGTTGGTTGATTCGGCTTGTTCGTTGTCGTTGGGATGATAAGGCGTCAATAGGATTCTTTTGATCTTATGATCCTCGAGAAATTTAGTCATTTTCCTGCCGATGAATTGCTTTCCGTTAACATATACGATCTCGGAGGGCATCCCAAATCGACATATGATGTGGTCCCGAATGAAGTCTATGACTTCTTTTTCTTTGACTTTCTCGAAAGCATGTGCTTCAACCCACTTATAGAAATAATCAGTCATAAATAAAAAAAACTAAGCTTTGCCTGGGGTCGATAGAAGAGTACTGACGATGTCCATTCCCCATTTCATGAACGACCATGGGGATAAGACCGCATGGAGCTTCTCTCCGGGCTGGTGAATCATTGGCGCATACCGTTGGCATTTGTCGCATTTTCGAACGAACTCCTTCGCGTCCCTCTCCATATCGATCTAGTAGTACCCTGCTCTGATTACTTTGTGGACCAATGAATCGGCACCAGAATGATTCCCACAAGTGCCTTCATAAACCTCCCGTAAGATGTAGTCGGTATCCCCCAGTCCCAAACATATTGCCAAAGGTCCATAGAACATCCTTCTAAATAGCATTCTATCCTCGGACAAAGTGAACCGTGCTGCTTTTGTGTGCAAAACTCTCGACTCCTTTGGATCTAATGGAAGCTTCACATTATTTAAGTACTCTATTTACTTGTTTCTCCAATACCAGGTCAAGCTCGTAGAGTTTATTTCGATTTGGCCTTCTTCGATCATCGATCTCATGAGTTGTACGACAGTCCCCGAGTTAAGCTCGTCGTCTTCAACCGATGAACCTAGATTGGCAAGAGCGTCGGCCTCGCTGTTCTATTATCGAGGTACATGCTGCAAGGTCCATTCCTTAAATCGACGTAGAGCCACCTATAGTTTATCTAAGTAACTTTGCATTCGGTCTTCTCGGACCTCAAAAGTCCCATTAACTTGGTTTACCACGATGAGGGAATCACACTTGGCCTCTATGACCTTTGCTCCCAAGCTTTTAGCTAGTTCAAGACCTGCAATCATGGCCTCATACTCTCCTCATTGTTAGTCAATTGTGTAGTTCTGTTACACTGCCTAACTACATTACCCGTGGGTGATTTTAGCACGATGCCTAGTTCAGACCCCTTTGCCTTCGAAGCACCGTCCGGGAAAACGGTCCAGACCCCCGAAGATGTACCTAATTTTATCAGGAGTTCTTTTTCAACCTCGGGTATGAGGGCCGTCATAAAGTTAGCCACGAAGTCTGCCAAAATTTGAGACTTGATGGAGGTTCGGGGTCGATACTCAATATCGTACCCACTGATTTCCATGGCCTTTTTGTCCAATCGACCGACAAGCTCGGGTTTGTGCAAAATATTTCGAAGAGGATAAGATGTCACAACACAGATCGGATGACATTGGAAATATGGTTTTAGTTTCCTAGAGGCGCTTATCCAAACAAGCGCTAATTTTTCTAAGTGTGCGTACCTAGTTTCGGCCTCATCAAGAGTCCGAATAACATAATAGACAGGGAATTGCGTACCTTATTCTTCTCGGACCAAGACTCCACTTACCGTTGTCTCTGAGACTCCCAAGTACAAGTAAAGTTGTTCGCCCACTTTGGGGTATGAACCAGCGGCGGGTTCGATAAATACCGCTTTAGTTCTTCCAAGGCCTGTTGGCGTTCCAGAGTCCATGCAAAATTGCTCTTCTTCTTAAGCACTGAGAAGAATCGGTGACTCCTATCTGAAGATCTCGAAATGAATCGCCCTACCACGGCTATGTGCCATGTTAGCCTCTGCACGACCTTCACATCATCTATGATCGTGATATTATCGATAGCTTTGATTTTATCAGGCTTGATCTCGATTCCCCAATTGGACACCATGAAGCCAAGAAAGTTGCCCGAGCCAACCCCGAAAGCGCACTTTTCTGGTTTGAGCTTCATATTGTACTTCCTCAGTATATCGAAAGTCTCCTGCAAATGCTTTAAATGGTCTTCTTCTCGCAGGGACTTAACTAGCATGTCATCAATATAAAATTCCATAGATTTCCCTATTTGTTGTTTGAACATTCGATTTACTAGGCGTTGATAGGTTGAACCAGCTTTTTTTAGTCCGAATGGCATTACATTATAACAGCAGGTGCCATACTTAGTGATAATCGTGGTCTTTTCCTGGTCCTCTGGGTTCATCTGTATTTGGTTGTACCAGAGTAGGCATCGATAAAACTGAGAGTCTCATGGACGGTCATGGCATCGATCATACGATCGATATTAGGCAAAGGAAAAGAATCCATGGGGCATGCTTTATTCAGGTCTTTATAATCTTCACACATTCTAAGTTTGTTTTCCTTTTTAGGGACTACCACTACGTTTGTTAACCATTCAGGATACCTTACTTCCTGAATGGATCCTATATTGAGAAGTTTGGTTACCTCGCCCTTGATGAAAGTGTGTTTGACCTCGGACTGAGGCCTTCTTTTTTGTTTCACCGGGCGGAACTTCGGATCCAAGCTTAGTTTATGGGTAGGGATCTCCGAAGGGATCCCTGTCATATCGTTATGGGACCAGGCAAAACAATCCTTATTAGCTATAAGAAATTGAATAACTTTTTTCCTGAGCTCGGGAGTTAACCACGTACCCAGGTATACCTTTTGATGGGGCATATGCTCGACCAGTATGATCTGTTCCAGCTCTTTGACCGTTGATTTTGTGGCGTCAGAATCATCGGGGATTATGAAGGATCGAGGGATCCAATAGCCATCGTCAGTCCCCTGCTCTTTCGATTGGGTCGAGGCTGGTGTTTGTGATTGCTATTTTGCCTCATGTTTTCCCTTAGAATCTGATCCCTTTGCTGATGAAAGTGCCGATACCTGTATTACCTCATCGATTTCAAACATCTCCCTGGAAGTGGGTTGCTCCCCGTACACTGTTTTGACTCCCTCTAATGTCGGGAACTTTAGAACTTGGTGAAGGGTTGAGGGTATTGCCCTCAAGTTATGGATCCAACGCCTTCCGAGCAGCGCGTTGTACCTCATGTACCCCTCGATCACATGAACTTTATTTCTTGGATGGTCTCAGCCACATTCACTGCAAAACAATTTCACCTTTGGTGGTGTCTCTTGCCATCTTGAAGCCGTTAAGTACTCAGGCTGCAGGCACAATTTAATCTTGTAGGCTGAGCTGTTCTACAACCCTCGATCGAATAATGTTGGCCGAGCTATCAGGATCAATCAAAACACGTTTAACTTGAATTTTACTCATAAGCGCAGATATTACCAGTGCGTCATTGTGCGGTTGTTCGATCCCTTCTGCATCCTCGTCACTGAAATACAAGGTCCCTTCCGGAAAGAAGTCCCGAGTTCGCTTCTCCCTTGTGATCGTCACCTTGGTGCATCTAAATACTAGTCCTTGAGGAATATCGACCCTTCCAACGATCATGTGAGTCACGTGTTGTGGATCTTTTTGCTCGTTCTTTCTGTTTGAATCTCTATTTTTGAAGTGATTCTCGGCCCGATCACTTAAGAATTCTCGAAGGTGCCCCTCGTTGAACAATCGGGCTACTTCCTCCCTTAGCTGCCTACAATCTTCTGCTTAATGGCCATGGGTACCATGATATTTGCATATTTAGTTTGGATTTCTTTGGACCGGATCAGTCTGCAGAGGTCGATGCCATCTGGTATATTTGATACGTTTGATGGCGGATGCATCTACGTTGAAGTTATATTCCGACAGTCGAGGTGCGTCTTTGGGCTTGGCATCCCTGTCGAAATCACTCTTGCTCATGAGTCCCCGGGAGCTCTGCCCTCGATCATTCCTTCTATCATTTCGAACGGTGTTGCGTCTAGTCCGTCATTTATCCAATCTCCATTGTATGGCTGATGTTGATCTCTGTTCGACCGTGGTTCCCGGTCAATGTACCTTTTAACTATATCGACGGGCCTGTTTGGATAAACGAACTCGGAAGGAGCCCCCAACTGGTCGTCCTCGACCTTGATCTTCGACTGATACCGATTATGTACATCGGCCCAAGTGACAGCTGGATATTTGATCAAATTCTACTTCAATTGTTGTGAAGGTATGGAACTCCGATCATTGAGACCTTGAGTGAAATATTGAACAGCCCAATCGTCGGTGACCGGTGGCAAATTCATTCGTTCCATTTGGAATCGAGATACGAATTCCCTGAGAATTTCGTTGTGTTTTTGGTCTTACCTTGAAAAGGTCCGACTTTCTTGTAGAGACCTTAATTTCCTCGGCGTGTGCCTTTACAAAAGAATCTGCAAGCATAACAGACAAGTCAATAGAATTAGGTGGTAAGTTACAATACCATATCATAGCACCCTCCGATAGAGTGTGCCTAAATTTCTTCGGCAACACGGACTCAATCTCGTCGTCTTCCAAGTCATTTCCCTTGATGGCACACGTGTATGAGGTGACGTGCTCGTTTGGATCCATCGTCCCGTTATACTTTGGAATCTCGGGCATACGGAACTTCTTGGGGATTGGCTTTGGAGCCGCACTCAGGGGGAAAGGTTTCTGTACAAACTTTTTGTAATCTAGTCCTTTCAATATCGGTGATTCCCCTGGGATTTGGTCGAACCTGGAGTTATAAGTTTCCACTTTCTTATCGTTTTCCTCTACCTTCTTTTCCCTCGTCTCGATTCGCTTTTTCAATTCTTCGAGCATCCTTATGACAGCAGGATTGGTCTCCGACTCTTTCTCATTAGGTTTCCTCGAGACCGACTCAACCCTGTGTATGATTTCCTGGGATGGTTCGAGCTCGATCCTGCTCGGGGCATGGTTTTGGTTTTGAAGTTGGGCAATTGATGCATGTTGGGCCTGTAACATTTCGAAGATTACCCGCCGGTCGATCCATCCATTTCACTACCATGTGCATTTTGGGTTGCTGATCGGGTACCCCCAAAAATGCTAATTTTGGGGTCGATGGCCACATTTCCATTGATGGCTATATATGAACTGACGTCGATTAGGTCTACAGTCGGGACTCCATCAAGGCCAGCATGTGGCACAATATTTCCTGGTGCAATGTTTCCATTCTCGCCGTAGTGGCTGAGATCATTGTCAATATGTTGAGGTGTTGTATGAGAGTTTGACATATTTCAATCCTGTAATCAAAGACACTTCAAATAACAAGTGTAAAATAGTGTGTGTCACGAAAATTGTACCAGGCAATCACTATTATCCTTAGCCTCACGTTGGGCGCCAAACTGTTTAGCCTTAAAATTGGATAACAATTTAACTTATAAGTGGATTTAAGGATATGTGATTTCACTTGGCACAAACTAAGAAATACAAGAATTAATGTTAGAAATTAACTATAAAATAAACCAAACCAATATGATCAACGGTTATGGCCTTCGAGCTATATCGCCCTCGAACCAACAGAGTATGCTAAAAAGTATAAACTGAACAATAGAGCTTAAGAGAAAAAATGTAATGTATTGCTTTGTTATGCGTGAATGTGAGTTGATTAAAAACGATTAGATCCCTCTTTATATAGTAGAGGAATTCTACTTATGGTACAATTCTAAATACAGATGCAAATCCTTTAATTGGCTAAATAACCGGTCTTGACTTGATACGTGCCGAGATTTCTGCCACGATCCTTGCCCGATCACGGATATCTTGGCTTTCTGTTATTCGACTTAGATGGCTTCCTTCGATCTTGCTCGATCTTTATCCTGCTTCGGTCTCGAGCACGGCTGGTCTCGATCTTGAACGATCATTGATTCATGAGCTTAGCAATCCATCTCTGTGTCATGGTCTGATATAAATCGAGGTCGATCCCTGACTTAGCATGCTCCAGCCTTGATCAATCTCACAAAAAGGGCAAGCCCGATTTGACTGTATACACCTTGCAACATGGTTTATCGAAATGCAGTGAGTGCAGCCACTCCATATTAATGTCCAAGTTATAGCATTCTCCTTTGTAAATATTTTTAGTCTCTCGTGTTGGAGAGAATTGAAGAAATTCGATGTCCAAGACCAGAAACTCTTACTGAAATTTCACTGAATGATGTGCTTGGTGTAATCTCCGGTTCGAGCACCCTGGCCGTGTTCGAGGGTTAAGCACGAGTGTAGTTCCAACTCACTGCTAGAAAATGGGCCTATGGGAACAGTTATTTTGACAACGGTTCACAAACCATTGCCATAGAACAGATATAGTAACGGTTGAAACTGTTACAATAGAATTTGGGTAGTATCAGCACACTTTAGACATCAAACCGTTGCAAATGTAACAAAACCGTTGCCATGGAGTTTTGTTTCGCAACGGATTTATAAACCGTCCCAATAGACATGTATATGGCAACGGTTTTGGGAAAAAATTACTATGGGAACGATTATTCATTCCCCCTCGTTTTTTCTGCTGAAAATTTACTGGCCCGCCAAGCTAATAAAGTGACCTGTCATTTTATATTTTAAACTAATTTTAATACAATACTCCACCCATCGATACACCTAAACTCCCCAATACTGTATCCAAACTCCCCTCATGATACACCCAAATTCCCCTCGTTGATACACCCAAAATTCCCTCTCTGATCTCTTTTCTTATTGCATCTTTGCCGAGTTTAAGATTAATGGTCGAGTTTCATCGAATACCTCTTCATTAGACCAGCATAATCATCAAACCCTAGAGTTCCCAAAGCCCAAAACCCCAAGGACAGTTGGGGTCTTTCCGGAAAATTTGAAAGACACTTCCGTCGGTCTTTCCGACACTTCTTCAAGGACAGTTTCTTCTTCGGCACTTCTCCGGCACTCCTTCCCCAAATCCCCAAATTATAAAATCAGATTTGTGCTCAAATCAGAGAAGCCCAAAATCACCATAGCCTGGTAATTTTCTTAATTCTTTTGGTCATTTTTACTGTTTTTGTTACCAATTCTATACGTTTTTACTGTGTTTTTTAGTTATTGGCAAAAAGGTTCTTAATTCATGTTGTAGTCTTTTGGGTTCTGTGTTTAATTCATGTTGTAGTCCTGTGTTTTTAGTTTTGTGTTTAAAAGTGATTTAATGTGGTGAGAATATATTTAATTAACCATGGTTAAATGGTAGAAGTTTATGAACAATCATATGTCATGTATCTATTGAACTAGTGCATGTCGTCGTATAAGTATTCAAAAATGATGTACACGCAAAAAAAGGCATCGATGGCGACTAAACTTTAAGTGGTGCCATATAGGCGCCACAAACATCTTATAAGGTTGCCACAATTCCCAGCGTTGCAGCAAATCTTGATGAAAATCGGTTGACTTCTTACACTTTCCCTCTTTACGAAACTATGTATCACGAATCTGCCCATATCCCTATTGAGCTTGATTTTGCTTGTGAATAGCCATTCAGTAAAAGCTATAGAATTTTGGGTTCCGTATTTCTTGTGATTCTGATCAGGATCCGTGTGTTTGGAATCCATCGATAAGAAAGTTTGAAAATATTCCCTCTTTAGGAATTGATGTACGCGATAAGGCGTGTTTTGTATTGCTTGGACAAAAGTTGCAATTTTGTAAGTGAAAAATCTCACTATCATGGGTATCAACTCGAGGTGCATGAATCCATAATCAGGGACTAGGATCCTGCAAAGAAACCAATATAGCAGTTTGAAAGACCAGATGCTTAAGCGACTCTCCACAAGGTATAAGCATTAATACTTGCTCTACAACAACGAAAGAGAACTCATTAAGGTATCATTTCGTTTGCAAGAGTAGTAGGAAAGGGGATGTGCGGAAAAAGTTAACTCCCCTACATTTTTATGCATTGAATGAGCAGAAAAACTGTTGGTTTATGACTACTAACTGATGAAATTGCTAATTTAGTTGCTGCCTATTAATATACATAGGTAGTTTATATTTTGTCAATGATGTATTTCACATTAGCATGAATTTTATGTATATGATACAATAACAAATTTTATTATCCAGAAAGTCTTCAAGAGCATCTGGATGATACTAATATTTCCTTCATAAGCACCTTCAGCATGTTTAAGTTAGGTTAAAAAACCCTAAGCTTTGGAGATAAAAATAGTAGCCCCATAGATTATTCAGATTACTAGTATAAAACATAAAATGCTCTCTTCTGTTGATCTTTAATTGAATTATGCAACTTTCTTGTTGAGTTGTCCCAAAAACTGAAAAATAAAACAAACCATCAGGAGAACATGATATCATTGACAACCTGTGAAACATAAGTTATAGAAGTCAGTTTTCCTTACCTGGAAGAAATCACCTTTTCTAAAAAAAAATAGTCATTAAGAGCCTTCAAGTGCCCATTTAAAGTCGGCACGCACAACAAGAAGCTGCAAGCACGAATGATTTGTTGTTGCATTTTCTGCAGCAAGGAAAGAATTGGTACAGTATGCAATTGCACCTGCCACAGATGACTGGCTGCAATTGCTTTTATTGTATCAATGGCATTCTCGGATGATCTTTTGTGGAATTCAGACGACTCCTACAAATGAGATAGTTTTAAATTTATGCCAAACAATAGATAGAATTGCAACAAAATTAGCAATTTCAGCAGTTAGTAGTCAGTTAGGAGCTTTAAAAGAAACTGGTTTTTCTTGTGTAATCTTCTCTGAAACAAAAAAGTGTGGGAAAAAAATGTTTTCCTTGACTGCAATTTTCTGAAGATATACATTTTCTAACTACTTACTTGACATCCACAAGGAACTTAATAGTTTTTATTGTTTAAACATGACTCTACACATTCTTTGAAAAGTATAATAACTTAATCACATCTTTCCTATTCATATTGTAAGAGATGATTTTTAAGAAGTTAACTTTTAAAGGTCTTAAATTGATTTAGTGTTTGTGACTTTCTGAGTTTCACCCTTAAAAGCAGTGGTCAATGTCAAATTAATATGTTTTTGGTTATTTGGTTAGTTTTGTTGATTTACTTTTATCGTATAGGATATCTATGGATAATGGTGATAAAAGTTTGATGAATCTCCTGAGATGGTCAGATGAGTATATCCGTGGAGTGAATGATTTTCTTAATAAGGTATTTGAACGAGCCGCCTAAGGAAATGAAATATTATGCCCTTGCAAAAAGTTCATGAATCGTTATTGGTATTATAGAAATGTGGTGGAGGATCATTTGGTTGTTCATGGATTTGTTGATGGTTATACCAAATGGGTTTTCCACGGGGAAGGATTTTTCTCGAGAAATACACCTCATCCAAGCAATGATGATGAAGGTTCTACTATGTGGGACGATATTGATGGACTACTTCATGATACATTTAGAAATATGGAGGGTCAGGCAGGGGATGAAGAATGAGTTGGGGAAAGACTATCTGAAGATGCAAAGAAGTTTTTCAAATTGCTGGAGGAAGGAAAACAAGAGTTATATACGGGGTGTGAAAATTTCAGTAAACTGAGTTTCACTATTCGATTGTACTTGCTTAAATCCTTGTATGGGTTGATTAATATGGCTTTCTCTGATTTGTTAGAGTTGGTAAAAGAGGCATTTCCCTTGCTTAGGTAACAGAATCTTTCAACAAGGCTAGAAGCATGATAAAAGATTTGGGTCTTCATTATGAAAAAATGTGTGCATGCCCTAAGGATTGCATGTTATTTTGGAAAGAAAATGTGAATGCCGATAATTTCTCTATTTGTGGGTCTTCAAGATGGGAGAGTGTTGCTCTTTTGACTAAAGCAAGCTCTAAAATCCCTGCAAAGGTTTTAAGGTACTCTCCTTTAAAGCCTAGGCTTCAAAGGATATTCATGTGTCCTGAAATGACTGTTGCAATGAGATGGCATGCTAATGAACAACCCAATGATGAGAATATAAGACATCCTGCTGATGGGGAAGCTTGGAAGGATTTTGATTCTTTACACCCAGACTTCTCTAGAGATGCTCGGAATGTTGGATTGGGTCTTTCAAGTTATGGTTTCAACCCGTTTCAGACCATGAGCATTTCTCATAGCACGTGACCTGTTATGTTAATGAATTATTATTTATCACAGTGGATTTGCATGAAGCCAGAGTATATAATGTTGTCTATGATCATTCCAGGTCCATCATCTCCAGGAAATGATATATATGTGTGTACCTAAGACCATTAATTGACGAATTGAAGGAACTATGGGAAACTAGGATAGACACATTTAATGCTGAAACCAACCAAACTTTCTGAATACGGTTTCCTTAATGTGGACAGTTAGTGACTTTCCAGCATTACCAATGCTTTCAGGATGGAGAACTAAGGGGAGATTAGCATGCCCCACTTGTAATTATGACACAGGTTCTCAATATATCAAACATAGTCATAAGATGTGTTACTTGGGTCATCGAAGATTTTTGCCTCGTGATCATCCATTCCAACGAGATAAGAAGTCTTTTGATGGTAAGGAGGAGCATAGACATGCACCTGCTCCATTATCGGGTGAAGAAGTGTTTGAAGAGCTGCTTAAATTCAACAATATCTTTGGAAAGAGCACTAAAAAGGCCTCTGAGTGATAAGGGTCCGTGGAAAAAGAGATCTATTTTTTTCGAATTGCCATATTGGGTGCATAATAAATTGAGGCACAATCTTGATGTGATGGACATCGAGAAAAACATATGTGATAGTTTGCTTGGGACTTTATTAGAAATAGATGTAAATTCAAAGGATCATGAAAAATCTCGTTATGACTTACAAGAAATGGGGATACGAAAGGAGCTACAACCAAGAATAAATAATAATGAAACTCTAAGTTTGGCTAAATCTTGTTTCTACATGAAACCAAAAGAGAAAAGTTTGTTTTGTAGTGTCATGAAAAATGCTAAATTACCAAAAGGGCGTGCTTCGAATATTTCAGAACGCGTGCAAGTGAAGGAGATTAAAATATCAGGGTACAAGAGTCATGACGCCCATTTTATAATGCATTACTTGCTCCAGGTTGCTGTTAGAAAAGTGTTGCCCCAGAATGTTTCATTGGCCTTGATTAGGTTGGGAAATTTCCTTAGAGCTATATGTAGTAAGGTTATAAGTCGAAGGGATCTTTAAACAATGCAGTCTGAAATTGTTGAAATAACATGTGAGCTTGAAAAGATTTTCCATCCAACATTTTTTGACGTAATGCCATATTTGCCTATTCATTTGGTGAATGAAAGTAAGCTTGGGGGTCCGGCTCATCTTCATTGGATGTATCCCATTGAGAGGAACCTATGTAAGTACAAGGCATTTGTACGTAATCGATCTAGTCCAAAAGCATCAATAGTAGAGAGTTTTTTGGCCGATGAGTGCTTGACTTTTTGTTCGAGATATCTACATGATGGCGTGAAGACAAAGTTTAGTGGGTACCAAACTGTGTATGATGAGTGCTATTAAAATTTGTTACCTATATTCCCTAATATAGGCCATCCAATTGGACGTAAGAAAAAAAAATATTTTCTTATGGATTCGCAGTTATGCTTTGAAGCATATCGATATGCTCTGTTCAATACTGGAGATGAACAAAAGGAAAAGTTTATCGAGTAAGATAAATTATATTAATATTTATTTATTTTTAATATAATTTTTTCTTTATTATATGATTAAACTTGAAATGTTCTTGATTGCAGGGAACATAAGCATGTAATTGTTAATCATTGTAGATCAAATGCATGGGTAAGAGCGAGGGATCATAGTCGGGAATTCAGCAATTGGTTTAAAGAGAAAAGCTAAAAATATTGTATTGCCAGATTATTTTAAGATGGATAGCCAAATGACCTAATATGGTAACCAAAAGATATACGGGATATTTTATGAATGGATACCGATTTCATACTAAAGAACGGGATTCCCGATGCAAGACTCAAAATAGTGGAATGACTTTATTGGCAACAACAGATAGTTTTGCTAGTGCTAGGGACCAAAATTCCATTGATGGAGAAGTTATCTATTATGGAGCGATTCAGGATATCATTGAGATTGATTATTGGGGTTGTTTTAGTGTTGTACTGTTTAGATGTGATTGGTTTCGTAATGAAATAGATGATTATGGGTTAACTCGGGTGTACTTCAATGGATTATGCAGTACAGATAACCCTTGGCATCACAAGTTTATCAAGTTTTTTATGTGGAGGATCCAATTAAGAAAGATGTTTATTATGCAGGGAGTAAAGTACATGTTGATTTGTATGATATGGAGGAAGAGAATTGTCGCAATATTGGAGACACATTTTGGCGGGAACCTAATAATGACATTGGTTCCTCATCTAGATTACT
>ML439172.1:4675-29767 GCA_005239525.1 Nicotiana knightiana
GGTTTAGTATGACTTACTAAGTTAGAGTTAGCCAACACCTAATTAACTTAATTCCTAAACAAGTCTAAAATCAGTTAGGAATTAAGTCCCTTAATTAACTAAGTCCTAATTTCTAAAAAGATAAATTACTTCTTTTATGTAAGTCCTAGAACAATTAATTAGTCACATAAGGTCCTTTAATTAATAACCCAAGCCCAAATCAAGGTTAATCTAATTCAAGTGATGACTTTGTAGTAGCTAACTAAGTCCTAATACTAGTTAAGAAGAACTAATTAGGTTTGAGTAACTAAAGTAACTAATTAGGGTCAACTAACTCAAGTTAATAGATAACCCCAATTGACCTAACCCTAGTTACCTAAGGGTAACTCCAGGGACTTTAAGAGCTAGTTTAGGAATTACAACTAGGGAATCTTGGGTGTAACAACCCAAGAATCCTCTAGATTAAAGAAATATCAGGAGATAAGAAATTTTAGGGATAAAAGGGTAATTTCAAGGGCTGGAATGTTCTCGAAGGTATAGCTGTCCCAAAAGGATAGGGTTGACAGTTGTACCTGTATCCTTTTCAGCTCATTTAGGATAGGGAATATGCTGGGAATATCCTATCCTAAAATCCCTATATATACACACTTTTTGACTACTGAAAAATCTGGATACACACACATATTAATGAGAGAATTATACATAATTTTACTACTGAAAAATACACCTTTGGACTACTGGAAAAGAAAATCTGAAAGTTACACTACAGAATTTTCTACAAATTTTCTCATAGAAATTCTTCCGGAATACTATCTCCTTGCTTCCTAAAAACAGAAAGTGCTGAAAAAAAATATTGATACCATGAGTATACAAACATTTTAGAAGATCTCGTTTTCTCTTATTGATTTCCCCACAAAATTTTGGGTTGGTCAAGCTCTATTCTAGGAAATTCTGCTTGAGTTGTTGCTGCTTTATTTGTTGTGTTTAAGCTTCAAACAACTTTTTGGTACCTTGACCTTTATTTGGTCAAGGTTTTACTCTCTGTCGCTTTTTTCATTATATTTTGAGGTATGTAACAATCACCATATATTAAATAGAGTTTGTTGTTTGTGATAATGCTTGAGTATCAGTGCTTATGTTGTTTCTTTAAGCGTCAGTTGCTATGTGTTGATACCTACATACAAGTTTAAGTGACATTTCCTGATTACGATTCCTTTCTTTCTAGTTTTAATTTTCCTAACTATGCCCGTTAGTTAAACTTATAATATTTTTCTTCATTTCTTGCCTATGGCTCTATGTATACTAGGATAACATCGTGGACTCAAACCTGACCACCAGTTGGTCAGATTTAAGTCCTAAAGATGCATATAACCAGCTATAAGAAGGACAGGATAAGAGGTCCATGAACCCTGTGAATCGAAGGAGGCATTCGATGAAGCCTAACTCAAGAACAGAGTAGTAATGTTAGCTATGTATTGATTAAAAATGTTGTAACGTTGTTTTAGGTTTAATCAGATTATGTAGTAGTTTATTCCTAGCATTTTGCCAAAAACAATTGTCTACTATAAATATGTCTCCCCTCGTCCTTTAAAGTTCAGTCAGTCTACTATTTTTGGCATAATCCCTATTTTGATTGTGTTTGAAAATCCAAAGATTGGAGTGTAATCAAAATGGTCTAGTAAACAGCCCATAAGAGGTCGCCAGGACAGGTTGGGCCTCGAATCATTGAGCCTAAGTATAAGGCGACTCTCTATGTTCTAATTTGATATTCATAGAGTCTCAAATTCTGGTTAACCCCGTTATCCCTAAATATACTGATTTAAAAACTATTTGGGGCGATTTACTTATTCTACTATTTAATAACTATTAGAAAAACGAGTGTCAAGTTTGTTATTAATTTTATGCATAACCGTAGACCTAGAAAGTGCTGAATTGAATTGTCTCCCTTGTCATGTAATGTCACGACCCCAAATCCTAACCGGTCGTGATGGCTCCTATCGTGGAACTAGGCTAGCCATACTTTAAAACAAAGAATTTGGTATGCAAATGAATGTAGTAAGATCATAAGTAGCCCCTTGGGAAAAAACATGTTTCATAATCAGCCACCCAGGCATGCCACATAATCTCTCAGCACCTCACAATCACTCAGCACCTCACAATAACTCATGCCTCCCAATCACTCGTGATACAGCACTCGGTGCGCTCACTGGGATTGTGTACTGACTACGGAGGTGCTCCTTCAGCCAAGCACTAATATCACTCAGCACCTTACCATCACTCTTGGCTCTCGGCCACACTCGGTAGAACCACTCAAAAGGCCCCTTGGGCGAATTAGTAAAACAGGGTACTCGACCCGAAAACATCATTTTAATGCTCATGTAGTGTAAATAGGGCTGAGTTTCAAATAAAACAGTATGCACAATGATGCTGAGTAAAATCATCCACAAATAGTGAGGAAAACAACAGTAAAAAGCCCTCAAAGGGTCTAAACAGATCGGCACGAGGCCCCAAACACGGCTTATAGCCCAAATATTTCACAAATTTTTAGAACATAATCTAACATAAAGTTTTGAGTAAATATGAACCTCATTAGTTGTCGTAGAGAGGACCTAGTCCAGTCCAAAAATTAGTACGCGCCACATACTCGTCATCCGACATGTGTGCCATTCCAAAATCAGTGAGAAATTATGCAGTTCGGGGTTCCATACCCTCAGGACAAGATTTATAACCATTACTTACCTCTATTGGGCTGCGACACTGGTCCGCAATTCTCTTGGCCCTCGAATTGGCTCCCAATTGCACCGAATCTAGCCAAGATCAGTTTAACATTATCAATATATAACGAAGGAACGCAACCCAATCGAAAACTATCAAATTACACGAAAATCTCAAAATTCAGCCAAACCTGAGCCACGGGTCCACGTCTCGGAACTCGATAATTTTTACATCACTAGAAACCTCGTCCTCCCAAAAATCTACTCATACCAAATTCATCAAAATCGGATCACAATTGCCTACCCAAAACCTTAGAAGAATTTTCAATTGTCCACCCCCTTCTTCCAAACCTTTTCCTACTCAAATTCTTAAATTTTCAAGCCTAATCCAAATCAAATAGCATAGGAACGATGTTAGCAACCAAAGAACATACCTTTGCTGAAGAATCTTGAATTTCCCTCTCTAAATCGCCTTCAAAGGACTACTCCTGCATGCAAATTGATGAAAAATAAGAAATTTTCGCGGAGGGTCCTTTTTATACTGTTTCTGCCCAGTCATTTTTGCTCCTGCAGACCATTAGCCGCACCTGCGAAAACTCAGTTAACGGGCCAATCTCACGCGTGCGACCTTTTCTCCGCACCTGCGGCTTCGCAGGTGCGATGCTTCTTCCGCGCCTGCGACATCGCAGGTGCGACAAATTCCTCGCACCTGCGGACCACTCCCCACTCAGTCAAATCTCGCACATGCGGAGCCCAGTCCGCTCCTGCGGAACCACACCTGGGGCTCCCTTTCCGTAGGTACGAAAACACCAGCAACAGCAACCTGCAGATTTACCAAAGTCACTCCAAACTTCCCGTCAACCATCCCAAATCAATCCCCGAGCCCCTTAGGGCCCCTACCAAACATACCAACACACCCCATAGCATTATTCCAAGTTAGAAGAGCCTTCGAAACACCAAAAACAACACGAAAACACAAAATTTACATCAAATTCAAGCCTAAGAACTTTGAAATTTCCAAATTTCGCAAACTACGCAGAAACCAACCAAAACACCTTCGATTGACCTGAAATTTTGCAGAAATATCCAAAATGACATTATGAACCTGTTCCCACTTCCGGAATTCCATTCCGACCCCGATATCCTATTTTTCACTACGGATCGAAAATCGCCAAAAACTAACTTTCTCCAATTCAACCCTAATTCTACATCGGACATCCGAGGTCGTTTACCATGAAGTCAACTCTCATTTGAATTTCTAAACTATTAGGATACTTTAAAAGGCTAAATGCCTAAACTCTCACCATAACCATTTCGGACCCAAACCAACTGACCCAACACATCAAAAACAGGAGAGCGGTATATAAAAATTTTATATATGGGGGAAACGAGGTAAATCTCACGGAACGACCGGCCGGGCCGTTACATCCTCCCCCTCTTAAACAAAAGTTCGTCCTCGAACGGGTCTAGAAACATACTTAGAGTCTCAAATAAGTGAGGATATCTGTCCCGCATTTCCCTCTCGGTCTCCCAGGTGACATCCTCCACCGACTGCCCTCTCTAGTGAACCAAGTCTGTGCCCAATAGCCTGGCCTCGCCCGGCTTAAACCAACCAACCGGAGACCTACACCTCCTACCATATAAAGCCTCAAACATAGCCATCTGAATACTCGACTGATAGTTGTTATTATATGCAAACTCCGCTAGTGGCAGAAACTAATCCCATAAACCACCAACGCCCATCACTTAAGCACGCAACATATCCTCCAAAATCTGAATGGTGCACTCCGACTGCCCGTCGATCTGAGGATGAAACGCTGTGGTCAACTCAACCTGAGTACCCAACTCTCTCAGCGCGGCTCACCAAAACTGAGATGTGAACTGAGTGTCTTTGTCAGAAATGATAGAAGCTGGAACCCCATGCAGTCTGACAATCTCCCTAATATAAGTCTCAGCTAACATCTCCGAAGAATAAGTAGTACCAACAGGAATGAAGTGTGCGGACTTGGTCAGCCAATCCACAATAACCCTATAGCATCAAACCTCCTCGAAGTCCGTCGGAGTCCAACTACGAAGTCCATGGTGATCCGCTCCCACATCCACTGCGGAATATAAAACCTCTGAAGCAATCCACCTAGTCTCTGGTGCTCATACTTGACCTACTGACAGTTGAGACACCGATTCACAAACTCCACAATATCGTTCTTCATTCTCCTCCACCAATAATGCTGCCTCAACTCCTGATACATCTTCAGGACACCAGATGGATGAAATACCGCGAACTATGAGCCTCTGCTAGAATCAAATCTCGAAGCCCATTTAAATTGGGCACGCAAATCTGGCCCTGCATCCTCATGACCCCATCATCACCAATAACCACATCCCTGGCATTACCGCGACGGACCCTGTCCTGAAGAACAAGCAAATGTGGATCATCATACTGGCGTGCTCTTATCTGATCATAAAGAGAAGACCTGGAGGCTACACAAGCCAACACCCGTGGCGGCTCTGATAGGTCCAATATCACCAATTGACCTGCTAAGGCCCGAACATCAAGGGCTAATAGCCGCTCTGCTACTGGAAGGTAGGCTAAACTCCCCAAACTCTCTACCCTGCGACTCAAGGCATCAGCAACTACATTGGCCTTCCCCGGATGATATAAGATAGTGAGCTAATAATCCTTGAGGAGCTATATCCATCTCCTCTTACGCAAATTTAAGTCCTTTTGCCTCAGCAGATACTGCAAACTGCGATGATCAGTGAGAATCTCACACTGCACTCCATACAAATAATGCCGCCAAATCTTCAAGGCATGAAAAATGGCAGTTAACTCAAGATCGTGCACTGCATAATTCATCTCGTGCACCTTCAACTATCTGGACGCGTAGGCAATCACCCTACTGTCCTGCATCAATACCGCTCCCAAGACGACTCTAGATGCATCACAAAACTAGTACTGGAGCTGTAGTCAATGCTGACTTGAGCTTCTGAAGCTCTGCTCACACTCATTAGACAATCTAAATAGAGCATCCTTCTGGGTCAATCTGGTCAAAAGCGAAGCAATAGAAGAGAATCCCTCCACAAAGCGACGGTAATAACCTGCCAAACCAAGGAAACTCCTAATCTTCGTAGATGAGGACGGTCTAGGCCAACTCTGCACCTCCTCTATCTTTTTTGGATCAACCTGAATCCCCTCACTAGACACCACGTGCCCCAAGAAAGCTACCGAAGTAAGCCAAAACTCACACTTGGAGAATTTCGCATAAAGNTCCCCAAGAAAGCTACCGAAGCAAGCCAAAACTCACACTTGGAGAATTTTGCATAAAGCTTCTCCTCCCTCAACCTGTGCAACACAACTCTCAAATGCTGAGCATGCTCTTCCTGGCTATGAGAATAAACCAGGATGTCATCAATGAACACAATGACGAAGGAATCAAGATAAGGCTGAAACACGTCGTTCATCAATTGCATGAACGCAACTGGGGCATTGATCAACCCAAACGACATAACCAAGAACTCATAATGACCATATATGGTCCTGAAAGCAGTCTTCGGAACATCAGAATCCCGAATCCTCAACTGATGATACCCAGATTTCAAATCAATCTGGGAAAACACTCTAGCTCCCTGAAGCTGGTCAAACAGATCATCAACGCAGGGCAAGGGATACCGGTTCTTCACCGTAACCCTATTCAACTGTCGATAGTCAATACACATACGCATGGACCCATCCTTCTTCTCCACGAACAACACCGGTGCACCCCAAGGTAACACACTAGGCCGAATGAACCCCTTATCCAGGAGCTCCTGAAGCTGCTCCTTCAATTCCTTTAGCTCCGCTGGTGCAATACGATAAGGTGGAATAGAAATAGGCTGAGTGCTTGGCACCAAGTCAATACAAAAATCAATATCCCTGTCAGATGGCATGCCCGGCAGGTCTGCGGGAAACACATTTGCAAAATCAAAGACCACAGGAACTGAATCAATAGCGGGAGTCTCACCATCGACATCCCTCACAAAGGCCAAATAAGATAAACACCCTTTTCTCAATCATGCGCTGAGCCTTCAGGTAAGAAATCACCATGCTAGGCATATACTCGAAAAAACCTCTCCACTCAACCCTCCGACACCCCGGCATAGCTAAGGTCACGGTCTTAGCGTTACAATCAAGAACATCACGTCACAAAGATAACCAATCCATGCCCAATATCACTTCAAAATCGACCATGCTGAGTAACAGTAGGTCCACTCGGGTCTCCAGATCCCCAATAGATATAATGCACGAACGATACACACGGTCCACAACAACAGTATCGCCCACCGTTGTCGACACATGAATAGAGGTGACTAGAGCCTCACGGGGCACATCCAGAAAATCGACAAAATATGAAGAAATATAGGAATATGTGGAACCAAGGTCAAATAAAGCCAAGGCATCACGGAAACAGACTGAAACAATACCTGCGATCACGGAATCTGAGGCCATAGCATCCAGCCTGGCTGGAAATGCATACATGCGAGCCTGACCTCCCCATCTAGGGAGGCCTCTAGCTGACTGACCACCACCCCTGGCTGCTTGGGCGGGTGGTGAAGTGACTGGAGCTGAAGTCGAGGGCTGGCCCCTCTGCTGAGAATATCCATCGGCATGACGGGGACACTGCCTCCACCCGTGCCCAAACTCTCCACACTCAAAAAACTCCCTAGAGCTTGAGGCTGGGAATGATAAACCCCTAGCACCCGTACGGCCACTGGAAGACTCCTGCATAGAAGAACCCTAAAATGGCGGTGCTCGAGCTGCACTCTTAGCTGGGAGGNCTGCCTCCACCCGTGCCCAAACTCTCCACACTCAAAAAACTCCCTAGAGCTTGAGGCTGGGAATGATAAACCCCTAGCACCCGTACGGCCACTGGAAGACTCCTGCATAGAAGAACCCTAAAATGGCGGTGCTCGAGCTGCACTCTTGGCTGGGAGGGGACCAAATGAAGTACGGCCTGACTGAGAACCACGTCGACCTTGTCCCGAAGAAGCACTATTATATGTTGGGCGGCCTAACTGAGGAGGCCTGAATGAATGGCCCCAACCCTGCTGAAACTGTCCCCTAAAGGGAGCACCACTGGAACTGACCAAACCGCGAGGTCTCTTTGCCTCCCTCTCCTCCCGCTCCTAGTGACGAACAGACTCAATGTCTCGAGCTATGTCAATAATCTGCTCGAATGAAGCACCCGATACTCTCTCCCCAGTCATAAATAATCGAAGCTGATAAGAAAGACCATCTACAAAAATCCTCACCCTCTCCTATCAGTAGGGATAATCTCAGAAGCATGTCTAGCCAACACGGAGAACCTCATCTCGTACTGAGTAACTGATAACTCTCCCTGGCGCAGCTGCTCAAACTGCCTACACTGATCCTCTCAGTGGGACTGAGGAACATACTTCTCCAAAAAGATCGTGGAGAACTGCTGCCAGGTAATGAGGAACATACTTCTCCAAAAAAATCATGGAGAACTGCTGCCAGGTAAGGGGTCCTGAACCAACCGGTCTATGCCTCTCGAAGGACTCCCACCAGGTAAAGACTGCACCCGCAAACTAGAATGTAACAAATGAGACCTCACTGGTCTCAAAAATACCCGGGGTACGAAGTATCCTCTGGGACCTATCTAGAAATCCCTAGGCATCCTTGCCCTCTATACTGCTGAAAGTCGGAGGCTGAAGTCTGTTGAATCTCTCTAACCTGCACTGCTCGTCCTCAGGAATAGCAGGGACCACATAATCCTGATCCAGAGCAACTGGCTGAGTTGGGGCTCCCCCTGGTGCCTGAATAGCATGTGCATCCTGCTCAGGTGCCCGCGCAGCTGGAGTCTGGTTGCCTCCCCCGGCCTGAGTTGTGGTGGTAGAAGAAGACATGGCAACGGCCTGAGCCAAACCGGTGCATACTGACAATATCTGAGACAGGGTCTCCTGAAGAACCGGAATAACCATAGGCACTGCTGGTGCCTGAGCCTGTCCCACTATGAGACCATCAGCGAGAACCTGATCATGATCGGTAAGGGGATCCTGAGGCACTGCCCCAGCTGCTGCACAAGCTGGCCCCTACCTCTACAACGGCGTCGACCGCGGCCTCGACCTCTCGCTTGTCTAGCTAGTGACTGGTCACTCTGATCAGTATGGCGTGTCCTCACCATCTGTGACAGAATGAAACAACGTAAGTTCAGATTTCAAGAATTAATAGATCAACACGAAAGGGTTCAAGAAATATAGAAATGTTTCCTAAAAGTTCGGCAGCCTCTCGAACATAAGTACAGACGTCTTCGTACCGACCTGCAAGACTCTACTAAACCTGCTCATGGTCGTTGATTTCTATGTAACCTAGGGCTCTAATACCAAACTGTCACGACCCCAAATCCTAACCGGCCATGATGACGCCTATCGTGGAACTAGGCTAGCCGACTACCGCATGTTAGTAATTTCTTTTGAAAATTCCATTCAAGTTTCAAGAATTTCATAAAAATATACAGAAAATTTCATAATAGAATAGGACAATTTTTTTTATGTAGTACTGCCATCACCAAAACCTGGAGCCAACATCTCTTGAGCATCTAGAGAAATAAGCCAAAACAAACTATTATAATACAAAACCTTAGAATTAAAACTAAATACAACATGAAGCGAAAACAGAGATGCTGCGAACGCTGAACATCTACCTCTATATCCTACAAATCTGGCTCCGCTGCGGAATAAAGACTAATGCTCGATATCTGCTCTTGAATCTGCACACGGAGGTGCAGGGAGTAATGTGAGTATGCCAACTCAGTAGTAATGAAAACAAATCAAGTCTAAGTATCAAGGAAACACATAAAATCAATGAAATCAAGTCAAAATATACACAACCTTACTTTCCAATAGTATAACATAGATATATGAAATTATCATGTCTTAAAAATCAACTTCATAAAAATTCCTTTAAAGAATGCACATTTTAAACAAATTTAAAACAAAGAATTTGATATGCAAATGAATGTAGTAAAATCATAAGTAGCCCCTGGGGCAAAAACATGTTTCATAATTATCCCCTCGGGCATGCCTCACAATCCCTCGGCACCTCACAATCACTTAGCACCTCACAATCAGTCATTTATGCCTCCCAATCACTCGTCACTCGGCACTCGGTGTGCTCACTGGGGGTGTGTACAGACTCTGGAGGGGCTCCTTCAGCCCAAGCGCTAATATCACTCAGCACCTCACCATCACTCGGCCCTCGTCCTCACTCGGTAGAACCACTCGAAAGGCTGCTCGGGCGAATTAGTAAAATAGGGTACTCGACCCGAAAACATCATTTTAATGCTCATGCAGTGTAAATCAGGCTGAGTTTCAAATAAAATAGTATGCACAATGATGTTGAGTAAAATCATCCACAAATAGTGAGGAAAACAACAGTAAAAATCCCTCAAAGGGTCTAAACAGATCGACATGAGGCCCCAAACACGGCTTATAGCCCAAATATTTCACAAATCATTAGAACACGTCATCTGATATGTACGCCATTCCAAAATCAGTGAGAAATTATGTAGTCCAGCGTTCCATACCCTCAGGACAAGATTTATAACCATTACTTACCTCTACCGAGCCGCGACACTAGTCTGCAATGCTCTTGCCCCTCGAATTGGCTCCCAATTGCACTGAATCTAGACAAAATCAGTTTAACATTATCAATATATAACCAAGGAACACAACCCAACCGAAAACTATCAAATTACACGAAAATCTCGAAATTCGGCCAAACCCGAGCCCCGGGCCCACATCTCAGAACTCGATAATTTTTACATCACTAGAAACCTCGTCCTCCCACGATTCTACTCATACCAAAATCATCAAAATCGAATCACAATTGCCTACCCAAAACCTTAAAAGAATTTCCAATTCTCCACCCCCTTCTTCCCAACCTTTTCCTACTCAAATCCTTAAAATTTCAAGCCTAATCCGAAACAAATAGCATAGGAATAATTTTAGCAACGAAAGAACATACATTTGCTGAAGAATCTTTAATTTCTCTCTCTAAATCGCCTACAAAGGACTCCTCCCGCATGCAAATTGACGAAAAATAAGAATTTTCGCGGAGGGTATTTTTTATACTGTTTCTGCCAAGTCATTTCTGCTCCTGCGGACCATTAGCCGCACCTACGGTCCCAGGTGAGCACCGTCGGAAACTCACTTAACGGGCCAATCCCGTGCCTGCGACTTTTTCCCCGCATCTGCGACTTTGCAGCTTCGATGCTCCTTCAGCGCCTGCGACATGGGAGGTGCGAAAAATTCCTCGCACTTGCAGACCACTCCCCACTCAGCCAAATGTCGCACCTACGGAGCCCATTCCGCTCCTACGGAACCACACCTGTAGCTCCCTACCCGCAAGTGCGAAAACACCTGCAATAGCGACATGCAGATTTACCAAAGTCACTCAAAACTTCCCGTCAACCATCCGAAATCGATCTCGAACCCCTCGAGGCCCCAACCAAACATACCAACACACCCCACAGCATTATTTCAACTTAGTCGAGCCTTCGAAAAACCGAAAACAGCACGGAAACACCAAATTTACATCAAATTCAAGTCTAAGAACTTTGAAGTTTCCAAATTTCGCCAACTACGCTGAAACCAACCAAAACACCTCCGATGGACCTGAAATTTTGCAGACATATCCAAAATGACATTAAAAACTGTTCCCACTTCCAGAATTCCATTCCGACCCCGATAGCTTAATTTCCGCTGCCGACCAAAAATCGTCAAAAACTAACTTTCGCCAAAAACTAACTTTCCCAAATCACCTAACGAAGATATCCGAGCCATAAAATCATCATTTAGGGGTCGTTTACCAATAAGGAAACTCTCAGTTGACTTTCTCAACTGTTAGGCTACTTTAAAAGGCTAAACGCCTAAACTCTCACCATAACCATTCCGGACCCAAACAAACTGACCCACACATCAAAAATAGGATAACAGTATATAAACATTGCAGATATTGGGGAAAAGGGGTAAATCTCACGGAACGACCGGCAGGTCGTTATGTGTAATTTCTGTGCATAACGTACTTGGGCTGTTCCTAAAAAGAGATTAGCCCAAATGTTTCGCCTAAATTAGTCCAAAACTAGCAAATGATTCAAATATACCAGGCTACTAAATTTATCTTCATAGAAATTTGGAGTGACCCGTTAAACTGAAATTTTCCTTAAAACTAGTCTTATAAATCATCTTAGGAAACTTACTTTAGATATAGTAAAATTCAAGCTCTTTACTTGATTAGATAGTAAACTTAATCCTAGATGACTTTGTACATATCTCGTAAGCTAAAAATACCTCTTTTAGATTAACGATTGCAAAACTAAGAGAACAATTGAATATTGCCTCAAATAGGCATTTTAAAACCATCACGACCATAGTCTTGACCATATAATCTACACTCGGGTGTGACAACTCATGTCCCCGACCCCAACTTCAAACAATAATTAAAATAAACATGTCGAAAATCACGGGTTCATTTCATGTGATGCGGTTTGCAAGGTGTCCAAAAATAACAAGTGCACGCCATCGTGACTTGTTTCAAGATAAATCCATAAATATTAAAAGAGGCTAAATATTAAAAGGCTAAATGCACAATAGGCTAAAACACACAAATAATCAGATAAGTTATGCCACATAGTAATAGTTAAGCGATCATGCTAGAACCACAGAATCTGGGAGTGCCTAGCACTTTCTCCCGGGTTAACAGAATTCCTTACCCGAATTTTTGGTAGTAGAAAAATTAAAACTAAGTATAAAATTCATCGGTTTGGGATTTCAATAAATAAACGGTGTACCGGAACGTCGTCAAAATTCGGGTGGCAACTGTGAAAACTAAAAATAAATCCGAAATCCGAATGATGTCACTTAAAGTGGCAAAACTCCCTTATTACCCTTCATTAATATGAGGGTAGTGAAAAGGAGGTGTAACACTGGTAATCGACACAAACCCTGACTTTCCCATCCTTCTTTGGAACTGTCACTATGTTGGCTAACCATGATGGATATTCAACTACTCTGAGGACCTTGGCGTTGATTTGCTTGGTAACTTCCTCTTTGATTTTCAGACTCATATCATGTTTGAACTTTCTGAGCTTCTGTTTTACCGGCGGTCACGTTGGATCGGTCGGCAACTTGTGAGCCACAATGGATGTATTTAGACCATTAATTTCGTTGTACGACCATGCAAATATGTCTTTATACCCTTTCAAGAATTGGGTGTATTCCTCTTTCTCTGATGGAGATAAATGGATGCTGATGCGAGTTTCTTTGATAGTCTCTGAATCTCCCAGGTTGACTACCTAAGTTTCCTCCAGGTTGGACTTAGGTCTGTTCTCGAAATCCTCAACTTCTCTGACAATTTCATCGGGTATGACATCCTCTTCTTCTGAATCACTTTCCTTTTCTCGCGTTGTCTCATTGCATGTCATAGTCATTGGTTCATCAAGACAGGAAATAGTAATGTTGTATAGATAAAAGTAATGAGAGAAAACGATAATAAATAAATACTGATTCGTTGAAACATAAAAATCAATTTTCAATAATTTAAACAAATGTTTTTGGAACACTAGATATTTTATTTAAAACAGAGGTGCAAAAAGGAAATCGTTAGCAAGCGAAATAAACAGTGCTTGTTCAGCCTTTCTACCCCGAGACTCGTTGGGCCCTGGATGGTCTGACGGTCCAATTTCTGAGGGATGATCCCTTTCTCTCGGCTGGGATGGTAGGGCCTTCCTCCTCCTCCTCGACAATTACACAGCAGTCCATTTTCGGTACATTTGGAGGAGGAAGGAGGTGGAGGGCCTCTGGATTTGGTATGATAAGCTGATAATGCCAGTATGCATGAACCAAACTTTAGGGAGGGAGGGTAATAATCAAAAATAAAGAAAGCAAAAACAAAAGGTAGCTAAGTCAGTGAGGATAATGAGAGAATATTGCAGTATTTAAACACAAATTTAGGAATATAAAAGCGTATCATAATTTGAGAGCCTCGTTGTGCCCGAGGTAGGCCTAGCGACAAGTTGATTTGGAGAACTTAGATGCCAATAATTTCCTCATTTCATAATGTAAAACAGACGAATCTCAAAATGACACTAAAATATTAAGCAGGAAATAAAGTCACTAATGGCACTTGACCTTATTACATTGATAAAAGCAAAAAGGAAAACCTATCCTACTTGGTCCCAGAAAGACCTTCCCCAGATTCGACATCTTTGATCCCATCGAACGAATTCCCTAGCTCGTGCAGTCCCAGCAGTATGTAGGCTCTGGTCAAGTGTCCTCCCCACTATCCCAGAATAAAGTAGCGGCGTCAAAAAACATATGGCTTGACTGGATGTCCAAGAGAGACGGTAAATTTGCTAGATGCTTCTTTACGTTTTTCTTATCACTGGAAGAAAGGTCTTCCCACCAGTTCAGGAGCATTGGAGGGATATCTCTAACAATACCGAATACGGGGACTTCATGTCTCATTTTCTGAAATAGATAAGATTAGACCCTTCCCCCCTCCGAATTAAACTACTTATACATTAGTGATTAGCATATTGGCATTTATTTCTCCAAATTAATGCACAGATCGTGATCGTGTCCGTTGGGATTATAAGAATCCCGGTGGACTTTTGGATAAGGTTGTCTTAAAGGTTTTTTGTGTGGACGACGCATTAACCCAGCTAGGTTTGACCATGATGCATGCACAATATAACAAGAGTAAGGTTTCTATGGGGTTTTAGACTGGTAGCCTCAAGCAGACAACTTGAGGGGGAAAGGCACAAAAATGTTTACTGCACCGCTGACCGACTAGTTTTACCACAAATAAGCCTTTCCGAATTGAGGGGGTGATATAAAATAGGAAGAGTGCAACCACTCATCAAGCGTTGCTATAGGATTTGTATAGGAACGAGTGGAATATGATGTTGAGCATGATTACGCAACAATAAATAGGAAATAAAAACATGTTGTCATGTATTTGCACGTTATGAAAGCGGTAAATACAATAGTTATGATTGAAACACAGTTACAAAGGAAAACAAAAAGAACCATTTCAGTTTAAAAGAATAAATACTTAGGAAAGTAACCAATTAATTGCACATAAAGGGAAAGGGAAAGGGTGCAGGTATCAGCAAAGTAAAGACAAATTCACAACGCAGTTTGAAATGGTTAAAGCCTAGATGTCCCCAGCAGAGTCACCATGCTGTCGCGCCCCCCTCTTTCCTCTCCTTTCGGATCGGTCAGGGTTTTTGTCTTCACTGGGAAAACTCATTTCCTTTTGGGATAAAGAATGTGAAGGATTTGAAGAGTCGCGATCTAACGAATTAAGGTGAGTTAGGGCACCTATTAAGGGTTACAATAACACTAATTGAATAACCAAATATTGAGTAAGGGCTTAAAATTACTCCGAGGGGAAGGTGTTAGGCACCCCTCAAAGTCCACAGTTGTGGTTCCCGGCCAAACGAACTTTGTGAATTTAAGCAAGTAGAAAATAGGCAGTCAAAGTATAAACATGGGAATAAGTAATGGTTTGAAAATATTCCCAGTGTAAGCACACATATGTAATAAAATTTTGAGATATTTATGATCTAAGAACACATATGTAGGGGATATGGGAGTTCTAAGTTGTTTATCCAATAGGATCACATCAATGCAATTCCCGGTAATCACTCCTCAGTGAGGGGCTACACGTGGAATTAGTGCATTGGTCATCATATCCATATCTACCCTTTACCCCACCCCTCAATGGTTATTAAGCGAGTTTATTTAGTGATTTCTATGCGTGTTGTTACCCGTCCCTTCCTTGTGGTCCTGGAGGAATTTAGGACCTTTAGATATAGGTAGTTCTAGACAGACCCCTAAGGTTTTGAAAGGATAAAATTCTAAGCGACATGAAAGAACAAATAGGACTCATCAGATAAATGCAGGAAAGCAGTTATGAGGCCCAAATTTACCTCCACAAGTAATCACATAATCAACACCTCTCAAACACAAACAAGAAGAAGTTTTATTAGATAGGATCCTAAGCAGGATTCTGAGTGAGTACCCATGCATAGAAATATGCAGCTTTATTTTTTATAAACTCAGAAGCAGGGGCCTAATCAGTTTGCCTACTGATTTTTAAGCATGTTAACCTTTACACATTTCAAAAGTTGTTTTACCTAAAAGCATGTTGTTCTAGGTTTTACGAAAATGCAGGGATTGTTACCAGTTTTATCTAAAACAAGATAATCATATATGAGATTATGTTATACCTTTTCATGAATCAGTAGTTTAAACTAGGCGTGATTAAGAAAATGCAACAGAGTCATAGAGCATGGTATCTAATATGCACATATAAATGCAGAATGGTTAAGACATAATTTCAGAATGCGCAGAATTCCTAAAGCATAATTTCTAAATGCACAAAGAGTTACATGATGGTTGAAAACATGATTTTGAATGCACATGAGTAACAATTTTATATTAACTTTATTATCATAGGAGCAGGATTTCTAAATGGTAGGCACAAGCATACAATAAGGACCTGATGTGCGTTGAAGCAGTAAACATTAAAAGCCTTAAAGTCATGATATCTAATCCATGTTTGGCATGGTTTGAATGAATATGTTGGTCCTAAGCATGGATTCTAATGCAGATATAGGGAATGTAATAGCCTAAGGCATGATTTCTACCAATGATAGAATATATAACCACCCTCCCCATTTCACTAGCCAATCCCAATATCTATTTACAAATAATTATTACAGACCATCTAAATAAATTACGCAAATAGATAAAGGAATAGAAGAAGTTAGACTACAGGGAGCCTGAAGTAGGCCCAAATGTACCTTTGTCCATAGCTTCATATTCCAAAGTCATAGCCTTTCTCATGTCCGGGTGTGTCAGAGTTCCTTAAAGACCTCAAGGATCCCGGGCAGTGCTCACACCCAGATTTCATAACCAGAAATGAGTAAGTGCAGTATGGAAGAGCCAACTCCAGTGCATCAGAGTTCAAAGGGATCTTACAAGAACCCCAAAGCAACCACACGCTGGAGGGGCAGAACTTAAGGACCTAACAGTAGAGTGAGAGTGCTTGACATAGTTTTTGAAAATGCTTTGGTATTAACTCAATTGAATGAAAAAGTCTTATAAAATAGGAGTTGTTTAATAGTAAAATAGTTTGAACAAGAACAGTGTAGTCAAACAAACAGCAGATCAACCATAAAGCAATCAAATTCAACATTGCTCAACAACAGACTTTCACACAGGGATGTTGGGAATTGGGGACACATAGGGCATATACAGTGAACACATAACAGGCAGAAATATAGAGGTGTTGTAGGGGTTTAGGGGATAGCTAATGGTACCAACACTGTATGAATTCCAGAACAAACCGCTGAGAACAGAGTTAAACATAGAATCAGACAACTTAGGGTAACAAATCAGTTTTGCAAAAATAGGTGTATGCCAGAACTTGACAACAAATAGACAAGAATTCAAAAACAAAGTAGAGTCACAATGAGACAGACTACAGGGGAAGTAAACATGCTAATCCTAAAAGGGGTAGGACATAACTAACATGTTGGGTGAAGCAATAATGTAAATAGATCAGTTACATGTCAACCAGCAAAACAACAGACAGAAACAAATCATGAATACGATAAATTGAAGCAGTAGGAAACACATTGGTTTGGGAGCTTGAATTTAAAATTAGAACATACCAGTAAAGAGAGTAAACATAAAGTGAAGAACAGGAGAGTGCAATAATTAGCCTTGGCTTACAGCCGGCTAATTTAGTAACAATAGCAAGTAACAAAGAAAGCAGAAGAGCTTTTGAGTGTATGAGAGATGTGAACTAATGGGAGTTTGTGTGTCTGAGTTTAATGAAAGTAGAAGAGAGAAATATATGTAGTGGTTTGAAAGCTAGGCAAATAAGGAAAGAATCAATTTGTTCAGTAATTGAAGAACTTAGAATCAGTTAGAGTAGAAATCATTGCAAGTACTCCCTCAATTAAGGGAGTTAACTTCAAATGGTAAAATACATGTAACAAATAAGGAAGGAGATCATATATGGCTGAAATATAACTAAGGAAATAATTCAAAAACAATACATGTATAGAGTAAGCGATTAAGGCTAGGTACATAAGGTTCTAACTAAGGAAATAACATAAGAATCAATTAACAGTATAGTCAACCACATAATAAGGCAAGAAAATAATTTAGAAGTCGGATATAAGTAAAGGGCATTAATCACAGGAAATCAGTAAAGGGTATCAATTACAGGAAATTAGGGATCCAAACAAAATAGCACTGATTAAAGGAAATTACTAGAAACTTATGGAATAAACATAGTATAGGCAGGGAGAATCAGAATCAGAAACCCTAATGAGCATAACGGGGTAGAAATCACGAAAATTTAGGACATATTCATGCATACAAATCAAACGAACAAATCAGCGAAGGCAGATCAAAACCCAAAACTAAGCCAAGAAATTAGGGGTTTTAACACAGTTAATCAGGTTAAAGGTAAAACCTAAATAAACCATTTAAACATAGTAAATATTATAGAATAACACTTAAAATCAAAGGAAAAGTCGTTCTGAAAAAGTGGTTAATAAACCCTAGTTATAGAGATGAAGAGGCGTTTTGAAAAAATCAGAAAGTTTCACATGGAAAATAGTGAAATAACTAAAAATACTCTTAGATCTGTTACAGATCTAACGATTCAAGATATAAAAATAGGGTTTCAGAGAAGAACAACCCAAAGATAGAGAGATTCTGGCTTAGAAACCATAGATCTAGCCGGAAAAATATAAAGATCTTACTCAGGCGGGCCTAGGTGGCCTGAGAACGGTGAGCATAAGCCCGGGGGAGGGGGGAGTGAACAACCACTGGTCCCTTGAGGACCTCGATACAGTAAGAAATCAGGCATGGGAGGAGCCATAGAGGCTAGGGGTAATAGAGAACCACCATTGTTACTGGCGAGCCAGCGGTCAGCAAGGGGAGTTAGGGTTAGGCAGAGGGAGTCTGGTAGAAAATAGTACAAAATTATATGCATGGTCTATAATTGTAAAGTTATTGCAATTATAGCCAAAAGGTGCTAATTTGACTATTTATGGCATAAATTGGTCTTAATAGGACCATAAATTGCAAATTAAATCAAGGAATGCTTTTGACATCATTTGTGATGCAATTTTCTAATTATTTATTGGAAATAAAATGATGAAAAAATTTATAAAAATGTAGAAAAATTATGGAAAAACACCAATTGCTATTAATTCATGATTTTGAAGGTATATATGCAATTTTAAAAATATTTTGGGAAAAATTGGGTATCAACAAATGCAACTAGAACTTATTGGGCCAAGAAGCTGGATGATGCATTATGGGCGTACCGCACAGCCTTCAAAACGCCAATTGGTATGTCACCATACAAGCTGGTATTTGGTAAGGCATGCCACCTTCCGGTTGAGCTCAAACATAAAGCATTGTGGACACTAAGGCAGTTGAACTTAGACATGAAACAGTGGGCACCAACAGAGTTAATGGGATACATGAGCTTGAGGAATTCCGGTTCCACACATTCGAGAGTGCTCGACTATATAAAGAGAGGATGAAGTCGATGCATGACAAGCACATCTTGGATCGGAACTTCAAACCCGGTGAGTTAGTGCTGCTATACAGCTGATTTTTGAGGTTTTTCCCGTATAAGTTAAAGTCTCGATGGTCAGGACTATTCAAATTGGTGCAAATGTTCCCAAGTGGAGCTGTAGATATCGAATCAGAAAATAGGACGACAAATTCACAGTGAATGAGCAGCGGTTGAAACATTTCCTTGGTATGGGTGAAGAAAAAGGAAACAACATGGTAATAACTCTGGAGGAACCCCAATACAAAAATGAGGAGTGATGGCAAGAGTCTGCGTCGTGCCGCGTCATTAAATCAAGCGCTTCATGGGAAGAAACCCATTGACGTCTTGTAATTGTCGTGCTACGACATTAATTACGACGCTGGTTGGGAGGCAACCCAACATGTAGTATTTTTAGGATAGTTAAATTGTTGTAACTACTAACACATGCAGATGTGCTTAGGTGAGGGTCGAATCCAGCCACACTGAGGAAAAGATAGAAAAAGGGTAAAATTTCGAGGCCTGGGGTAGCGCAACTGTGCTAGTGGTCGCGCTAATCAAGGACCTTTCTGCCTGAGAGTAGCGCGGTTAAGCTAGTGACCGCGCTAAAGGGCCTCAATTCTACCTCATCTCGACGCTACTAGCACGGGCGTGCTAGTGATCGTGCTAGTGGTCACGCTAAAGGGCCTCAAAACTGGCGCGCTATGAATGCGCTCTGACCGTGCTAGTGAGGTTGCTGGCAGGTTTGTAACTGTTAGTTTTTTTTATGTTTTTATTTTTATTTTTATTTTTATTTTTATTTACCCCCACCCCAAAACCCTAACCCCCTACTCTCCTACTCCTTCTAAATCACTTCTCTTCTAAACTCTTTCTCTCCCTACCCAAAAAGAAAACGGTCTCCTCTCTACCTCCCTCAAATTACTCTAAATTCTTATCCTCCCAAGTTCTTTGCTCATTCAAACCCCAACACACTTCTTCACTTCTCACTATTTTCTCACACCAGAAGTATGTTTTCTCTTTGCCAATTATTTTATTTTTCTTATTTTTTTAGGTTTTCTTTTTAATTTTTGTTAGGTCATAGTTCTTTCTTCTCTCTTCTTAGAAGTAGTTGTAGTGTATACCTAGTGCCTGTGGGTGGTGGTAATTTTGGAGTTGTATCTCTTGATTTAGTTGGTGAATTTGGGGCAATTGTGGTGGTAATTGTGGTTCAAATTGATTAATTGGGGGCTACGGTACATGATGCCCACCAAGTGTTTGTTTAAATGCCCAGTGAATGGCAATGCTAATTGTGACCAATTGTAAAGGTGAAGTCTGAGTAACCAGAGTTGGGTCACCTTGTTTGTGCTGCATTAATGATGTCCTTCTTGTAGGTACAATGTCACCTTCCAGAAAGCGTCAAGCCACCGGATCTTCGTCGAGCAGACAAGCAGGTTCATCGAGAGCACAAGTGTCCACTAATACTCGGCCTTATAATAGCAACAAATTCGTATCCGCTAAGGCTTAGGACCGGTTTGCTGAGAAGGAATCGAAGGTGACAATACCAGAACAGGGCATATATACAGCATCCCTCCGGTTCGACTGTCCAAGGATGTACAAGGAGTTGATGCGGCGTCGGTTGGATGTGTTCTTTGAGGAGATAGATAATACAAATGCGATGGTAGTAAGAGAATTTTATGCAAATAGTTCGGAGCACAAGAGTTATGTGGTCAGCATAAGGAAGAAGTCGGTGGACGCCTCCGTGGAAGCCATTCGGAGGCCTTATTGGCTGCTAGGTCCTGTAGCGGAGATGGACGATGGACATGAGGTGTATGGTAGACGTTTCACTCAGTGGACAGAATTCCTTCCAATTATCTGTGTTCCGGGCAAGGAGGTTCAGTGGTACAAGTACGGGAATAAGTTTCACTCGTCGGCACTCACTTTTGAAGTGACGTTTTGGCTATATCTGATCAACAACCACCTGATACCATCCCACAACACCTCGGGGGTAAATGCTCCTCGTGCTTGTCTGATCTGGTGCTTGATGATAGGCCACAACTTTGACGTGGCCAAACTCATGCACGAGGAGATGTTTGTTCACTCTCCAGTTAAGACGTATGGCTTCTTCTTCCCCTCTCTTCTCACTAGATTATGCCTTGCAACCGGGGTGCCGGGAAATTTGGCGGTAGATATAAAAGTGCCGACGAAGAATGCCTTTCGAGTAGAAAATGTAACCATTGGAAATGATGCGGTAGTGGCTGATAGTAATGACGAGGAGGACGAGTCTGAGGAGGAAGAGGACGAGCAACTAGAAATGGGAGAGGACCTGCCCACCCAGGAGCATGTTGCCGACGTAGCAGGCCCGTCTAGGGTTAGTCAGGGTCAGAGAATGGATAACCTGGCGCAGGAGATGGCAGGTTTTAGGTACCTCAGTCGATGACTTGGGGTCGAGAGTTGATGCGCCAGTCACCTAAAATGCAAAATCAGAAAAGAAAATCATGAGGTGGTTGCGAGCCATGAGTCGTGCATGTAACCTGAACCCAGGAACAATCTCCGACCAAGAGTGAGCCTTCAGGGAAGTTTCTCTACCTCTCTTTGCTTTACTTTGAATGCCATGAGGACATGTCTTCATTTTAAGTTTGGGGTGGGAAAATAATTCATTGTACATGTACATGTGTAGGAATGTACATGTTATATGTTCTCCCTTAGTTTCTCGTGAGTTTTGTTTGCTTTTGTTTTTTTTGTTTTAAGTAGTAGTGTAACTATTTAAGTCGACTTGTCCCGACGATGGATCTCATTTGACGGGGTTCTTGAGGGTTTAAGCCGACCACAATCTAAAAAAAAAAAGTTCAGAAAATATAGTGGACTCTTCCTGATGACGGATCTCCTAGACAGTTTTCTTGAGGGAAGTAAGTCTAAATAAAATACCAAAAAGATTTTTATTTTAGGTAGTTTAGTAACTTCCCCTTGGTTTTTCTTTGGGCCACGGTTCTTTTCCAAGGGTTCTTGAACCAGGTGTAGTTAGTTTTTTTTGTTTGCTTAGTTTGTTTTTAGTTTTTATTAGGTACTTATGGGATGAGCTGAAATAGGAAAAGAATCCCTTAGCGTTGTTACACCTGAACACAATAGACACTAGAGTGTGACGCTTAGGCTCAGTTGTTGATTCTTGTAGAGTGCCTTAAGATTGTATGTTGTAACTAACTTGAGTACTCAATGAGAGTGTCTTAACAAGCCAATCAGGAGTGAGTCATGTGCCATATGTGTGTGAGGTGTATTTCATTGTATTCTATGCTCCACATTTGATGCCTATAACTTGTCATGTGTGTTTGCTAAGAAAAACAAGTAGCTTCATTCATTCCTAGAAGTGATATAGACATTCTTTGTTAAGCCAGATATATAAGCATACCCACATAAATGTAATCTAGCATAGTTAACCCCTTTGAGCCTATAAGCCTATTTCTTTGGCAACCACATTACAAACTATACCCAATTGTTTGAACGACCCATCTGTTTGAACCCTTGTACCTCCCATGAGCACTTGGATTGTTATAAAATATGTAAAAGTCAAAGTTTGGGGTGGTTGATTTGGTTTTTGAGCGGAGCCAATGAAATAAAAAGAAAGGTGCACTCTGTTGGAAATAAGAATAAGCGCCACTTGAAAAAAAAAGAGTAAAGACAATAAATAAATGTAGTCTTTGATAAGTGGTGACTTGATACAGCTGCACCGAAAGGAGTTTGGGGTAGTATAAAGAGAAGAGCGGTGGAATATCTTGTCTGGCATAAGTATGGTCTTTAATGCAAAAGTAATTGTATTAAAAGTGATTAGGGAGGTTAGTCACTATATCCAACTATATCCTACCTGTCCTTTAGCCTACATTACAACCAAGTGAAGTTCTAATTGAGCTTAGACTGAGTGGGTTTGATTAGTAGAGTAGTACACTACGGGCAAGCCTATGCTGCATCTTTGTGGCATATGAGTGTTCTTTCTGAGAGTGAGTGAATTCTGTCTATCTGAGTTCCTAATGGTTCTTAATGTTATTACTTGTGGAACTACTCTCTTGTGTGATGTAAGGGAATTTGATTCATGATGGAAAGGTAAGTTTTGACCTTTGTATAGAGTAAATTGAGGAAGTAAGAATATTGCACGGCCCGTGAGAGTCGACTCTTGAGGCATAGATGTTACACTACTAGACACAACTCTTGTGATATGTTCTTGGTGTGACACGTTAGGGAAAATGCTTAGTGAAAGGACCTTTGTAGAGTATGGTGGATTACTCGAGGACGAGCAATGATTTAAGTGTGGGGTGTTGATAATAGGCGAGATTCATGTAGTTTAGCGTCTATTTATACTCCAATTCTATTATGTTTCACTATCATAGGAAGGTTAAATGACGTTAAAATGTCTCTAATTGGGAATTTTATATTTCGTAGGAGCAAGTCATGTTTATGAGGACATAGGATGGTTTCTGGAGCTAAATTAAAGCAAGAAAGACCCCTCGGAGTTAATAGCATGTGAAAGAAGGAGGAAGAAAAGAAGAGGCACAAAGATACGCCATTAGCGCGGCCTATTGCGCATCCAATAGCGCGGCCACGCTAGTCCAGATGAAGCAGGCAGATTGAAGTGCCATTAGCGCGGCCATAGCGCATCCATTAGCACGGCCGCACTAGCCCAGTAATCAGAGGCAGTACGCATCGCATTTAGTGCGGCCAGTAGCGCGCCCACGAGCGCGGCTGCGCTAGTCTTGTCCATCACGCGGTAAATTCAGGGGTAAAATTGGAAGCTTGGGGGAAATTCCTCTTAACCTATAAAAAGTCCAGCTCGGCCAAAAGAAAGGATATCTATGTTTTAAACTTGTGTGATAAGACCCGACTACAATTATCGTTTTTTCTATTCTCCATCTTTTGTCATTATTTTGGGAATGATGAATTATTCTATGCTTTCTTTGTAATTTAGCATGAATAGCTAAAAAAATCCGTCTAGGTTTGATGGAACTAATTGTTAGATGAAGTTTTGATTCAATTTTGTTATAATCAAGCCGGGGTTATTCTATGATTGTTTAACTACACTTTGTATGGAGATTAATTGATTGGGCCCTTGATTAATCGTGTATAATTGGCTTATGTTGCTTGAGAAAGAATACTAGGTTAGATTGTTGTTGAACAACACCACTTTTGGGTAATTGACGAGATTCATTACTTGAATTTAAAAGTTGGGTTAGAGATTATGAAACTTTGGTGGGATATAATTTTGAGCAGTATAGACTATCAGGTAGAGTAGTTCGAGAGAATCCTTTAGTGAATTATCGTAGTTGATTGAGAGATAATTGCGGTAACCCATAGCTCATAATCCTCATAGATTATTACAGCGAGATTATAGCAAAAGAGTTAAGGCTTAATCCGGCAATTGGGGAAATCAATACCCTAGATCTTTTTACCATTGAACTATCTTTAATCTAGAATATTGTTAGTGTCAATATTGTTTTACTTTAAAAAACAAAACCCAATATTTATTGATAAAAATCTTGCATCCGGAAATTGTGTGAGATTATAGTAGCATCACCACAAGTTGTAATAGATAGGTTAGTTCCTTGAGGATTCGACTCCAGACTGTAAACCGGATTATATTTGCAACGACCACTTTGTCTTTTATAAGACATAGTTGGGTGGGGTCAATTTATTCCAGAGAAAATTACAATATGACATAGGCCCCATGCACCAGTTAGGAAATATACATCTCAACTATGGTAGAGACCATTGAGAACCCCCTGAAACCAA
>ML439173.1:0-98636 GCA_005239525.1 Nicotiana knightiana
GATTTATATTTGCAACGCCCGTTTAGTCTTTATAGAAGACATAGTTGAGCGTGATCACCTCCCAAGAATGTATCGCATCGCCCATAATTACACATATACCCAGCAAATAAAGGGCAAATCCAAGGAGGCATAGCAATTAATAGGGTCGAGGTCGAGTGGTGATGAAGGGAAGGATGTCATCAGATACACCGAAATCATAGAGGCCACAGGATCAACCGTAGAAGATCTCGACCTCGTCTAAGTTGACAAAAATGACTGTAGCAAGAAAGCCTACATCGGCCACAAACTTCAGGAACCAGGTAAATTCCATCAATTCTTGGCTAACAACGCGGACTTGTTTTCCTTTTCCCATGCAGACATGCCAGGTATCCCAAAAGAGATAGCAATACACAGGTTGAACGTCGACCCACTTTACCCTCCAGTAAGGCAAGTTAGGCGAAAATTCAAATCTGTAATAAATGATGTTGTCCGTGATCGGGTCCAAACCCACACTACTATTGAGTAGCGAAGAGGTCGATGCAATAATAACCCAACTTGTTTGCCGACTTGGTTGAAGTGATTGGTTAATGATTGGAATTAGGTTTATATCTAAGTGAGATGCTAGTTTTGACTCTAATTGCACTTCCACAAATTTGGTTGATATTCTACTTCTATTTTTACTCTAATGATTGCAATAAATAAAGATGAGGAGAATATTTTTGTTTTGGGTTTTTCAAATGTTTAAAGGGACTAGGGTCGTGAATTCTACCTAGGTGGTTATCTAACGGGTTGTAAAATCTAGGGCAAGCTTAATATTGCAATATAGATATCACACCCAGTTACTCACTCTATACCTCTTGGTAGTTTGAGTGATTTTGCCCAATTTGGATTTCTCAAGTCCAAATGGGTATTCATACAAATCAAGTGATATTAGCTCAAGTCGGGTATTACTATCTCTAGGTTTAATCCTTTAAGTGGGGCTATCAATTTCTTGAGTTCACCCCAATTCCTTGTTATCCTAGTTTTTCTAGACTTAGTCCTACTTTCTCAAGTAGAGACTAAGTCGTTTAGGCATGAATCAATGTTTGCAACCATTAATTCTTGAGTTCTAGCAAGAACTATGCTAAATATTACTAACCCATTCACATTCAAGCCCTAAATCAAACACCCATTAAATACCCACACTAAGGTTGGGTTACAACCCTAACTATGGGTTTAACTACTCATGGAAATTGAAGAAATTAAAGAAGAATTGAAGATAGAATCTATAATATTAGATTATGGGAAGAAACTCTAGTGTTTAAAGACAAATCTAGTACAAAAATACCAAAAACAGTAAAAGTAGGCGAAATCAGGTGCTCTCCTAAAACATAACTTCACCTAAAAATGACAAAAAGTTTTATTTATACTACGCTGAAATTATCTGACAAAAATACCCCTGCGGAGGTTGTGCGGCCGCATAATTTTGAGTGCGGATGCATAATTGTGGTGCGTGCTGCATTATTCACTTTGAATTCTAGCTTGAGCTGGACTTTTGCGGACCGCACAATTCTGAGTGCGGTCGCGCTCATGATTATGTGGTCACATAAAAGTGATGCGGTCCGTACTTCCTTGACTTTGGCTTGAAACAACTCTTTGAATATTCATCATTGTGGACCACACAATTGTGTGTGCGACCGCATTTGACATCCTGCGGCTGCACAATTTTGGTGGGGTCCACACTCCTTCATTTTGCCCAAGTTGCCAACTCTCTGATTCTTGTTCATCGCGGACCGCATAATTCTGATTGCGGCCGCACAGAGACTTTTGCGGCCACCAAAATTGGTGTGGTCCGCACTTCATCATGTTGCCAAAATACCAAGTCTCTGAATCTCATTCTTGCGGACCGCATAATATTGATCGCGATCGCACAATGACTTTTGTGGCCGCACAATATTTGTGCGGTCTTGACTCCTTTATGAGTTGATTTTGATTCCTTTGGCTCATGTTGAACAATTCCCGCAAGCAAGCACATTTCATTAGTTTTCGGGAATACCTTTAAACATGTTTTACCTAAAACACAAGTAAAAGAGAGCAAATAAGAGGTCAAAATCCCTACTTATCAACTCTCTCAAACTTAAGCTTTTGCTTGCCCTCGAGTGAATAAGGTAATTCCCACCTCCACTAGAAAAAAAGATATTTCAGCTGGCTAAGGTGAATTAATCATGCATCAATTGGGACTAACAATTACCCTCAACACAAATGAATTATCAACAACACAATGTTTTGACTTTTGAGTACCTTAGTTCTAATGTGACACTAGAGCATCAAGAGTTGAATTTATTCATCAAGGAAGCTCGCTCTATCACGTAGGTCATTGTGGATCCCAAATTCCTCCTCTTCTACTCTCCATGATCAGATCTCACTTTAGGATGTAACACTCGAAACAAGGATTGTGAAGAAGTTCGCTCATCTCTCTCAAAAGAATATCACAAGTCCGGGTCTAAGTACCATAAGCTTGCACCTTATGTAAATCACCACTAATGTAAGCTCACTCAAATTGAAATCATATAGGTCTTTTGGGGGAATGTAATGAAGGCTTTTGGATCAAGGTAGGACTTGTCGGAATATGATGGTTTCATCTTTCCTTAAGCACTCCATTTTCTCTTTTCGGCTCATACTTTCTTGACTCTTTGAATCATTTTCTTATTCCTTAGGGGAATTAGAGAGACATAATGTCACTCTTTCTTGATCATGAAAATCATTTTTCTCCTTTTCTAATCACTACATACCTTTCATCGTTGTTCTCTTTGAATCCCTTCAACTTTCTACCTTATTCACTTTCTTTTTGACATTTTTCTTTTTGGCCTTTTTTTTCATTTTCTTTGCCTTCCCTTTTCTTTATTTATTTTTCTTCTTTGTACTTTTTATCACTTTCAAATTTCTCATCTTTCCCCCAAACTTATGATTTTTCTAATTGTCTATCAAGAATGCTAAGGAAAGATCGAGTGCCAAGAGGGGGTCATTATAAAACGGATAAAGGCTTGTAACGTGGTTATTGAAAGAAAAAGGGCTTCGATTCAAAGGGGTTGACTAGGGATATCACATTGGTAGGATACAGAAGCTTTCAAGTTTCAAATTGGGTCAAGGAGAGCCTACAATCATTTCTCAAGTCGAGCTACACTTAGAATTTTTCCTAGACAAACATTCAGGGCAAGTTCTAGACTTATTGGCACGAGACTTAAATTCAATACCTCACCTCTCAAGCTGATGGATTGCTAAAGAGAACAAAGTTGAGGGCCCACAACAACCCTAGCTAATATTGAAAATCCCAAATGGCTCGAATGAACCACTCGATGATTGTTTAAGTCAACACAAGAGTCTAAAGGTCACAACTAGAGCTATTTTATGCCAACAAATATGTCTCTAACCATAAGGTCGAAGATAAATGTGTTAGTACCAAGTGAAGCCTGCTTGAGACACTTTTATTCATTACTACTATATCTACCAAAACATAAAAGAAAATGGACTCAATCCCTTAAGAAGGTTGTCACGCTATCTATCGTTGGGAAGAGCTACCCAGTTCACACAACATCCACCTTTGGAAAGAACCGTGGCATTAAGAAAACCAAAGGCTTATTGTTCACACAAAATGTAAAAAAAACTAACAAATTAAAAAGAAGCTATGCTACTAAGGAAAAACAAACTAAAGAAGTTATGAAGTAGACTACGAAGTAAACTGAATATATACAAAATGAAGTAAGGCGAATATATACATAAGGGAAATGACTATATACATCAAATGGGAGAAATATATACATACCAAAGGGAAAATAAAGATCAAAAAAAATAGTGTAATAGTTATTACATACCAAATGTCAATCAAAATGAACCACCCCCAAATAAAAATGAGCATTCTCCTCAATGCTAATAAAAAATGAGAACAAGTAAAGGGGTAGAGAGTAAAGAGAACTCCCTATGTGGTCTCAGTCTGCATTGGGTCCTCAGCATGCGTGGTGTCCTCAGCCTGCATGGGGTCCTCAACATTCTGTCTCCTCTAACTGTATCTAAACATCTTCTGGCGGAGGGACTACTGGGTTGCTGAGCATCTGTATCAACCCCTCAGCAGTGTGTGTAGTTGCAGTCGGCTCCTCAGACTGGCCAGCTGCTGCCTTTGATGTCTCTGGCACTGCTACATGTGCTTCTGGGACTGACTGCTCCATGAGTAAGTCCAATGGAAGGTCTCCGGCAGAAGAAATCTTTTCAACCTTCTTGCCCAGCTTGTCCGCCGAATCCTTTGATGCCTGAGTCTTCCACATCTTTTTCAACCGTTTCCCCAAATCTTTGATGATCTTCCCATGACTATCTAGAGTCTCTAGGATCTTCTTCTAGTTATCCAGAATTTTCTTCAATGATTCCTCCACTGACGGGGTACCTGAGGCTCTGTTAGGGCTGATGATTGTGCTGCAACAACACTGGATATGGCAGTCATCTTTGTTATAGCTGCCTGCATCCAGGTGTTGAGACTCGCCAGTGTTTGGGAGACTCGCAGCACATTCTGAGGGTAAGTAGATGACGTCGACATTGAGAGTGGCACTAAAAGTCTGGCTGAAGAAGATGGTCCAAAGGATGAAGGAGGAATGACTGTTGTTCAGGTAGAAGTACCTTTTACTGTGGAAGGCTCGACAACTGAACCAGTAGCTACTATCACTGGCTCTTGAGACTGGCCAGTAGAGGTAGTGGCTTTACCCTTGAACTTAGGGTTGTCCGCTCCCTGGAGGTGGTACCATGAAAAAGGCTTCTTTGCCTTCACCTCCACGTCAAAATGCCTCGATTCTACCCCTTGATCTTGGAAGTACTCTGTGAGGAAACTGGAGTAGGGATATGATCTCTCCTCTTTCTGGACCGTATTTGAAATGTTGTAGGATATCAATGCTCCCACATTTATAGGATACTCGGCCATGATAGAAGCCACTAACATTGCACGGTGAAGTGGAAGGATGTTTTCATGGAGGCATGGATCCAGACAGCTGCACACAAATGTTTGCCACCCTATTGCTTCAAAGTTTAGGGTGGCTCAGACTATCTAAACTCCTGTTCTGAGCCATGTAGGTGTTTTCCCTGGAATTTCTAGTATCTCATCTAGCCATGGGACAACTGCATCACCCATATCTAGCTTTTCCAAATATTGTACCGCTTCTACCTCTTCAAATCTTGCATATTGGTTCAGTGTATGGGCGTCAAAGTGGATTTTCAAATTCCTGACCTTCGTCACCTTGGTACCCTTTTTGATGTGGGAAATATTGGCATAAAATTCTTTGACCAGGTATTCATTTGCATCTTGCATGCGGGGGTTGAACCATTTCCACCCTTTTCACTCTTCCAATTGCTTGAGGACATTTGGGTTGTGCTTGCTCAATTCCTTTGTCAAGAATTGTCGCTCAAGAGTGAGCGACCTTTGGGACCACCATTCTTTGAACTTAGAATAAGTCTTTTCACTGACGAATATGTCCGCCCATACCTCCGGCTTCCTTGATCTTACGAAACCTCCAATAGTAGTATCACCTCCTCTCTCATTGTTCAGGACCTCATCATCATCATCTAGGTTATTTGGAGTAGTTGTAGTAGGTGGGGGAGGGAGTTCAGATGCTTGACTACCCCCCTCTGAACCTTTAGACGAACTAGAGGAAGAAGTTTCTTCAGTGACCAAGCGGAGTCTCCCAGGGAATTGTTTGTGATTGAGCATCTGGTTGTGCTTGCACTGAGTCACCATCAGAAGTTTCCCGATATGGGAGGTACTTACTGGTGTCTGAGGTTTCCGGAGGTGGTCTACTGAGTGTATCTTTCTTGCTCAAGACCTTTTGGACTGGCAGTGGCATGTTGGGTTTTCCTCGACCCCGACCTCAGGAAGGTTCTTCCCTCCATTTGGAAGTATCTCCTCTGCCACGTGAACGCACCATTGTCTGCAACATACAAGTAGTGAAATTCAGTTAGAATTGGGGCTCATAATATGTATATAATCAAGGTTGACAATGCAATACACAACTCTCAGAAATGGGCAGTGCGGACCACACAAAAGTGAGTGCGGCCGCGGACTGCCCAGTGCAGATCGCATAAAAATGAATATGGTCACATAATGCCCATTGCGGACTGCACAACTTTGAGTGCGGCCGCGGAGACCCCAGGTTCAGACTACTGGGTCTTTGAAGTTACCTCAGTGTGGACCACACAATTTTGAGTGCGACCGCATATTGTTGTGTTGGGTTTTTGAAGTTTTAGTTGTGAGGACCTTACAAAATTGAGTTTGGAAGCACAAACTCATCAACCAAAAGTTCCCTAAACCTAGGGTATTGCGGACCACACAAAAATGTATGCGACAGCATATCCTAGTGCGAACCGCACAAAAATGTGTGTGGCCGCATAATTCAAATCAAAGCGGCTTACGATCTACACAGGGATTTGACTAATTAATCAAGATTTTTAGCAATTAAGCATAAAAATCTACTAACCCAAGCCCCATTTAAGCATTCAAACACTACTCACATGATGCTAAGCACAATTTAATCATCAATTGACATTTTAGGCATGAACCTAACCCTGGATAAAAAGAAAACTAAAACAAAGAAAAAGAAAAAGAAAAAGAAAAGATGAAATTAAATCATTGAAATCAACATACCAATAATGAAGATGTAGCAGGAATTCACACTTGATGAAAAGATCGAAAGCAAGGGAAATATGCACTGTGCTTAGCGTAGTCTCAAAAGTTGGAGCGTGTAAAGTGTAAAAAGCTAAGGGAAGTTCTATCTATACTCTGACCGACTGGCCTACCAACTTACATGAGTGCGGCCACACAATTTTGGTGTGGTCCTCACTCTTTACCTGTTGCTTGACTTTGTGGCGTGGTCGCATACAAATTACTGCGGCCGCACAATTCGTGCGGTCCGTAAAATTTTGAGTGCGGTCGTAAATCCTTAAGGATTTTTTTCAGGAAAAACTTCAGAAACTTGACATTTTCATCTCCCAGTTGTGCGATCGCACACAGAATTGTGCGGCCGCAAAGTGCTTGCGGTCCGCATAATTCTGGTGTGGTCCGCACAATTTCAACACTTATCCAATTTTTTCCTTGCAAAGTCCCTGCAATGCACACCCATATTCTTGCATACACTTCCCAACTAGTTAGCCCACAATAATGCCTAATCTAAAAACGAAAATCAAGATAAAGAGAAACACATGGGTTGCCTCCCAAGAAGCGCCTGATTTAACGTCGTGACACGATGCATGTTACCATCATTCACTTGAAATGGAGAAATGCCACAAAGTGGACATCATCAACCTTACCAAGATAGTGCTTCACCCGCTGCCCATTGACTCTAAATATCCCACCATTCTTATTTTTCAAATCTAGGGCACCAAAAGGAGTCATATGTACCACTTCAAAAGGACCACTCCACTTTGATTTTAGCTTTCCCGGAAACATCCGCAACTGAGAGTTGAATAAAAGGACAAGATCACCTTCTTTGAATTCTTTGTTCCAGATATACTTATCATGGAGGTACTTCATCTTGTCCTTATACAAGGACGAACTGGAGTAAGCGTGGAACCGAAATAAAAGGACAAGGTCACCTTCTTTGAATTCTTTGTTCCGGATATACTTATCATGGAGGTACTTCATCTTGTCCTTATACAAGGACGAACTGGAGTAAGCGTGGAACCGAAATAAAAGGACAAGGTCACCTTCTTTGAATTCTTTGTTCCGGATATACTTATCATGGAGGTACTTCATATTTTCCTTATACAAGGACGAACTAGAGTAATCATGGAACCGAAACTCATCAAGTTTATTCAATTGCTCCACCCGAAGATGTGCAGCTACATCCCACTCAAGGTTCAACTTCTTCAACGCCCACATGGCCTTATGCTCTAATTCCATCGGGATGTGACATGCTTTTCCAGCCTTATGCTCTAATTCCACCGGGAGGTGACATGCTTTCCCGAACACCAACTGATACGGAGACATACCAATTGGATTTTTGTAAGATGTTTTGTAGGCCCAAAGAGCATCGTCAAGTTTCCTTGACCAATCAGTTCAGTTTGCATTGACCGTCTTTGACAGAATACTCTTTATCTCCCGGTTGGAGACTTCAACCTGTCCACTTTCCTGGGGTGATAGGGGGTCGACACCTTGTGAGTGACACCATACTTGGAGAGTAAAGTTTGAAAGTCTTTGTTGCAAAAATGTGATCCCCCATCACTAATGATGGACCTTGGGGTGCCAAAACTTGTGAACATGTTATTCTTCAAGAAAGCTACCATACTCCGTACTTCATTGTTGGGCAAAGCCACAACTTCAACCCATTTGGACACGTAATCCACAACCACCAGAATATAGGTGTTCCCATATGAGCTCACAAATGGTCCCATAAAATTGATGTCCGACACATCGAAAATATCAATCTCTAGGATGGTGGTGAGAGGCATCTCATTTTTCTTGGAGATCCCACCGACCCTTTGGCAATCATCACAACACTTAACGAGCTCACTAGTGTCCTTGTACAATGTAGGCCAATAGAATCCACAGCTTAGGACCTTTGAAGCAGTTATCGCTCCACCATGGTAACACCATATGGCGAAGAGTGGCAAACATCAAGAATACCCAATTGTTCTTCTTCTGGAATACATCTCCGGATAACACCATCAGTGCAAATTTCGAAGAGATATGGCTCGTCCCAATAGTAGCCCAAGCAGTCCTGTTTGCACTTCTTCCTTTGGTTTGAAGATAACTCATTCGGAACAATGCCGCTCACAAGATAGTTGTCCATATCGTCAAAACAAGGCATCCCGGTCATAGACATGGAAAGGAGTTGTTTGTCCGGAAATGAAGAATTGATCTCAAGGACATCATGGGGCCTCCCCTCCTCCTCCAATCGGGACAAGTGGTCCGCCCCTTGATTCTCACTCCCCTTGCGGTCTTGGATTTCAAGGTCAAATTCTTGTAGAAGAAGTACCCATCACATCAATCTCGCCTTAGAGTCCTTTTTACTCATCAAGTAACGAAATGCAGCATGATCGGTGTGAACAATCACTTTGGTACCCATTAGGTACGGGCAGAACTTTTCCATAGCAAAAACAATGGCTAAGAGTTCTTTCTCGGTCACCGTATAGTTGACTTGGGCCTCGTTCATGGTCTTACTAGCATAGTAGACCGGATGGAAGATCTTGTTAATTATTTTCCCTAATGCCGCTCCAACCGCCACATCGCTAGCATCGCACATGAGCTCAAATGGTAAGCTCCAAGACCGTCATAACTACTACAGCTGGAAAACTAACAAAATATACATAAAAGGTCTACCAGCCCAACATACTGCACTAACTGACAGGATATGTCTACAAGCCTCTACTGGTGGATATACTGTGATCGGAACAGCTCCACGACCTACTCATAACATATCTACATATATACACAAGATGTACATAAAGTTCTAAACCCGACAACTCCGAAAGAAATGAAGCTTATCGATCAAGATGAACTCGGGCAGCACTTAATGAGGAGGCCTACTCGTATGCCTGTCTGAACCAGCACGCATGAAATGCAGCGCCCCCAGAAAAGGGATGTCAGTACGAAATAATGTACCGAGTATGTAACGCGATATGCTGAAAGCTGAAACTGAACTGATAATATAATAAGTGAAAGCAACTGGAAATCAAAAATAATCTGAAGATATGCTTACCTGCTAATAATGACTCAACTCTCTAAATATAGTAAGTAAAATAGTTGTACGACCCTATAAGGCTCGGTATATATATAACTGCTCTACCATAGTAGGCTCGCTCATAGGCGGTCGACCACAGTAGGCTCGGTATATAACTTACCATCTGATTAGAGGTTGTCCAATAGGGGCCTGCCCATCGATTATAACTCGATGGTAATGAAAATACTATAATACTGTATATATATAGACTCTCTGATCTCTTGACTGGAAGAAGGAATTACTCAATTGATTATTGTAGTCCCGATAAAGAGAATATTATAACTTGCGAGACTAGCAAAACATACGTAAATTTCGGGATATGAATTTTTCTTTATGCCTCGTTATCAAACTCGTGTAATTAGGATATCATGCAAAATGAAGGAAGGGCTTAGCCTTAATTACCTGGAGTAGGGAAAAAATCTGTATGATACTCTTGGAAAAGGTTGCACCGTACTCCTTTAGAATCGCAAAATTTTACGTTACTATGATTTTAATAATTCTCGTTGGATTCCTTTTGGTTGCAAGAATTCACGTTGCTTAATGTAAGGGTTAGAATCTTATTTGGAGTCTTTGAAAATGAGAATTCGAAATCTGTAGGAATTGATAAAAAAAAGGCTAACGTTATGATCTAATCACAACTTATAAAAATTGCTAATTAGATGTGTCTCTTCTTTATTTAATGAGTATGACTCATTGTCCAGGTAAATTCCATCAATTCTTGGCTAACAACGCGGACTTGTTTTCCTTTTCCCATGCAGACATGCCAGGTATCCCAAAAGAGATAGCAACACACAGGTTGAACGTCGACCCACTTTACCCTCCACTAAGGCAAGTTAGGCGAAAATTCAACTCTGTAATAAATGGTGTTGTCCGTGATCAGGTCTAAACCCACACTACTATTGAGTAGCGAAGAGGTTGATGCAATAATAACCCAACTTGTTTGCCGACTTGGTTGAAGTGATTGGTTAATGATTGGAATTAGGTTTATATCTAAGTAAGATGCTAGTTTTGACTCTAATTGCACTTCCACAAATTTGGTTGATATTCTACTTCTATTTTTACTCTAATGATTGCAATAAATAAAGATGAGGACAATATTTTTGTTTTGGGTTTTTCAAATGTTTAAAGGGACTAGGGTCGTGAATTCTACCTAGGTGGTTATATAACGGGTTGTAAAATCTAGGGCAAGCTTAATATTGCAATATAGATATCACACACAGTTACTCACTCTATACCTCTCGGTAGTTTGAGTGATTTTGCCCAATTTGGCTTTCTCAAGTCCAAATGGGTATTCACACAAATCAAGTGATATTAGATCAAGTCGGGTATTACTATCTCTAGGTTTAACCATTTAATTGGGGCTATCAATTTCTTGAGTTCAACCAAATTCCTTGTTATCCCAGTTTTCCTAGACTTAGTCCTACTTTCTCAAGTAGAGACTAAGTCAGTTAGCCATGAATCAATGTTTGCAACCATTAATTCTTGAGTTCTAGCAAGAACTAGGCTAAATATCACTAACTCATTCACATTCAAGTCCTAAATCAAACACCTATTAAATATCCATAGTACGGTTGGGTCACAACCCTAGCTATGGGTTTAGCTACTCATGGAAATTGAAGAAATTAAAGAAGAATTGAAGATAGAATGCATAATATTATATTATGGGAAGAAAATCTAGTGTTTAAAGACAAATCTAGTACAAAAAAATACCAAAAACAGTAAAAAGTAGGCGACTTGGGTGCTCTCCTAAAACATAACTTCACCTAAAAATGACAAAAAGTTCTATTTATACTAAGCTGAAAATATCTGACAAAAATGCCCCTACAGAGGTTGTGCGGCCGCATAATTTTGAGTGCGGACGCATACTTGCTTCTGCGGCCGCATAATTATGGTGTGGTTCGCGTTCTTCACTTTGAATTCTGGCTTAAGCTGGAATTTTGCAGACATCACAATTCTGAGTGCGGCCGCGCTCATGATTATGTGGCCGCATAATAGTGATATGGTCCATACTTCCTTGACTTTGGCTTGAAACAACTCTCTGAATCTTCATCATCACGGACCGTACAATTGTGTGTGCGACCGCACTTGACATCCTGTGGCCGGACAATTGTGGTGTGGTTCGCACTCCTTCATTTTGCCCAAGTTTCCAACACTCTGATTCTTGTTCATCGCGGACCGCATAACTCTGATCGCGGCCGCACAGAGACTTTTGCGGCCGCACAATAATTGCGCGATCCACACTGTAGGCCTTTTTGTCCTGTTTTGGTTTTTGTTCAACTTTTGACTCCTTTATGAGTTGATTTTGATTCCTTTGGCTCATATTGAACAATTCCTGCAAGCAAGCACATTTCATTAGTTTCCAGGAATAACTTTAAGCATTTTGACCTAAAACACAAGCAAAAGAGAGCAAATAAGAGGTCAAAATCCCTACTTATCAGTCCTCCGCAAGGAGGTTGAAAAACTGCTGGAAAAAATCCATTAGAGAGTCGAAATACTCCCAATGGGTCACCAACTTAGTCATGGTGAAAAAGAAGAATGGAAAATGGCGTATGTGCGCGGACTTCACCGATTTGAACAAAGCATGCCCGAAAGACTCATTCCCGCTTCCCCACATCGACCAGCTCATTAACGCGACACGAGTTTTGAGCTTCTTAGATTCTTACTCGGGCTACAACCAGATCCTCGTGGAATAGAAATCCTAGGAAAAAACCACCTTCATCACCCACTAGGGGATGTATTGTTACAAGGTGATGCCCTTCAGACTCAAAAATGCAGGAGCAACGTATTAGAGGTTGTTGACAAAGATGTTCAAATACCAACTTGGCAAAACCATGGAGGTCTACATCGACGATATGTTGGTTAAGTCAAAAAGGAAAGAGGATCACATTAATTACCTGAAAGATGCCTTCGACATACTCAGACGGTATGGTATGAAATTGAACCCCGAAAAGTGCGCCTTCGGCTTAACCTCGGGGAAGTTCCTCGGCTTCTTGGTATCACAATGAGGGATCGAGGTCAACCCCGATCAAATCAAATCTATAGAGGGAATATAGAAAAAATTAACTAGTAAGAAACAGGATCAGAGATTGACCGGTCGTATAGCCGCCCTGTCGAGATTCATCTCACGGTCCTCCAACAGATGTCACAAATTTTTTGGCGTACTCAAGAAAGACAACAGCCTCCAGTGGAGCTATGAGTGTTTCAATACCCTGAAAGAGCTAAAGGGGTATTTATCTTCACCCCGACTACTCTCTAAAGCTGAACCCGGAGAACATCTCCTCATTTACCTAGCCGTGTCAGATGTGGCGATGAGTGCGGTCCTGGTCCGAGAAATCAAAGGTAGGCAATCTCCTATCTATTATATTAGTAAAACTTTGGTCGACACCGAGACGAGGTATCCACACCTCGCGAAGCTAGCCCTCACTTTGGTCGTAGCTTCACGAAAGCTTAGACCCTACTTCCAGTGCCACCCCATCTCCGTAGTCACGACTTTTACCTTAAAGAGTATTTTGCATAAACCCGAGTTGTTGGGAAGATTGGCCAAATGGGCCATAGAACTAAGCGAGCACGATATAACCTATCAATCACGAACATCGATAAAGTCACAAGTACTTGCCGACTTCGTCGCCGACTTCAGCACAAAAATAATGCCCGAAGTCGAAAAAGAAGCCGCCCATACTTCCCCCAAAATACAGGACCTATGGGTCTTGTATACCGATGGCGCCTCTAACACATCGGGGTCTGGACTGGGACTCGTGCTCGAGGTCCCGACAGGTAAAGTAATTCGCCAGTCCATAAGATGCCCGGATATGACTAACAATGAAGCTGAGTATGAGGCATTGATTGTAGGACTAAGGTTAGCACTCAAGTACGGAGCGAAGCGAGACATCCTACGTTGCGACTCTCAGCTCGTCGTCAACCAAGTCACATGGACTTTCCAAATCAAATAGCAAAGACTACAAAAATATCAGGCCGAGATCTGCCAACTGTTATCCGAATACGATGAATGTCAGCTCGACCAAATACCTCGAGCGTAGAATATTAAAGCAGACGACCTTGCCAAGTTAGAGGTAGCCACTAAAAGCATAACCGGAGAAATAAACATGGTCACTCTCATCCACTCATCGATCGATCAAATCGAGGTAAGAAATATAAGCCTAACTTGGAACAGGCTCAACCGTATTGTTACATACGTGCAGGACGGTGTGCTCCCAAACAATAAAAAGAGGCCAAAAAGCTTTGAATGCAGGCGGCTAGATACAACATCATAAACCACAACCTGTACAAAAGAACGTTTGGCGACCCCCTAGCAAAATGATTAGGCCCAAATTAGACACGATGCGTCCTAGAAGAAGTCCACGAAGGTCATTGTGGATTTCATTCCGGCAATCTATCTCTAGTCAGATGCCTTATACAGACGATTTACTACTAACCCACCATGAAAAAAGAGGTTGCCGACTTCGTGAAAAAATGCGAACAATGTAAAAAGTATGCCCCTATGATCCACCAAGTGAGAGAGCACCTCCACTCATTCATCTCACCTTGGCCTTTCATCAAATGGAGGATGGACATCTTCCACCCCCTCCCAGCTGGGCGAGGTAATGTACGATTTCTTTTAGTTTTAACAGACTATTTTTCCAAGCGGGTGGAAGTAGGTGAATTCGTCCAGATACGCGAGCAAGAAGTGACCGCCTTCATATGGAAGAATATCGTGTGCCTCTTTATCCTCCCCAAAGAAATAAGCTGCGACAACGGGCCTCAATTCACTGGAGAAAAGATCATCAAGTTCTTCGAGAAATAGCATATCAAAAGAATATTCTCCACGCTATTTCATCCCACGAGCAACGGGCAAGCGGAGTCCTCTAACAAATCAATACTGAATATCATGAAGAAAAATCTCGAGAATGCCAAGGGACTACGGCTGGCATTACTGCCGGAAGTGCTATGGGCATACAACACTATGCCAAAAACAAGCACAGGAGAGACGCCTTACTCACTAGTCTATAGGACTGATGCAGTAATACTAGTCGAGGTCGGAGAACCAAGTCTAAGATACTCCCACGAGATCACGCCGAGAAATGATGAAAGCACAAGGTAGGACCTCGATGAAGCCAAAGAGCGAAGAGTGAAGAGCGAAGAGATATACCTTACATAAGGATGATTGCCCAAAAACAACAGGTAGAACGCTACTACAACAAAAAATCCAAAGTCAGACCACTCAAATTCGGGGACTACATACTCAAGGACAAAACACAAGCAAGCAAAGATCTACGGGAAGGAAAACTAGGAACAAATTGGGAGGGCCCATAAAAAATCATAGAAACAGAAAACAAAGTGTCATTTCAACTGGAAACGATGGAAGGAAAACTACTACCAAACAACGGGAGCATCGCCCACCTCAAGTACTTCAACTTCTAAGGAAAAATGTTCTCCAAGCGTACTCTTTTTCCCTCACTTGAGTTTATCCCAATTGGGTTTTCTCGATGAGGTTTTTAACGAGGCGATGAGGAGGACATTTCGAGTTAAGCATGGGCAAGTGAGAACATGAGTTAGCCAGTTCATCGCTCGACCTCTCAAATAATTCTTCAGGTCGACCAATGAAGGAACTAGACCGATGTACCACCATTGAAGCTCTTTTGGGTCTTGAATTTCAAATCTAAAATCTTTTATTTGTTGGGGATTTGAAGGTGTTATTTGAGTTGTGAAACTTCAAATTGATTGAAACTAGTTATTCTGTTAAATCTGGCTTAGAAATTAAATTGTTATAGACTGGAACTGGAACGCCAACCCGAAAAACATGTAAACATTTCCAATATATATGTAAGGAAGCATACAAGTACGTGATGTTCGCCTATGTCTCCATCAAATCAACGGTGCATCAATTAAAATACCACATTCAACCTCGTTCGAATTAATTAAGAGTAACATTTGACCTCGCTCGAATCAACTCACATTCGACCTCGTTCGAACTAACACAGAGTAACATTCGACCTCATTCGAATTAATTAAGGGTAACATTCGACCTCGCTTGAATCAACTCACATTCGACCTTGTTCGAACTAATAAAGAGTAACATTCAACCTCGTTCGAATCAACTCACATTCGACCTCGTTCGAATTAATTAAGGGTAACATTCGACCTTGCTCGAATCAACTCACATTCGACCTCGTTCGAACTAATAAAGAGCAACACTCCACCTCGTTTGAATCAACTCACATTCGACCTCGTTCGAATTAATTAACGGCAACCTTCAACCTCGCTCGAATCAACTCACATTCAACCTTGTTCAAACTAATAAAGAGAAACATTCGACCTCGTTTGAATCAACTCACATTCGACCTCACTCGAATCAACTCACATTTGACCTCGTTCGAACTAATAAGAGTAATATTTGACCTCGTTCGAATAAATTAAGGTAACATTCGACTTCGCTCGAACTAATTAAAGTCACACTCGACCACGTTCGAGTTAACGCCTGCCAACACGGTCATAGTTAAATCCGGAGTTCTTCTAATTAAGGAAAACAAACGAGGAAAATATCCAAGAGAAAACAGAGAAGGCTCCGAAACAAACATCAAAAGTAGCATTCCAAATTCATAGAGATATTTTACAAGGGTCGGGTAGACGCCCACAAAAGTAAAAACAAAAAATTACAAGAAGTATAACTACTCAGCAACATCGTCCCCGCCATCATCCTCGCTGTCTGAGTATTCGTCATCATATCAAGCACCTTGCTCGATCCCATCCAAGTCAGCTTCACTATCACCAGCCCCCGACGTAGCAGGATCATAATCACAGGCGACCCAAGCTGCACGTGCCTTAGCACGAGCATCCTCAAATTCGACCTCACAAACTCTACATGTTTATCAATTCCCTAAATATGTCTAACTGGGCCTTGGCATGGATCCATTTCTCGTACAAATCTCGCCCAACATCGGGGTAAGTGGAAGTGTGAGAGTAAGACGGTCAGGCAAACAGCTGCACGCTTTCGGCCTCAAGAACAACAACCTGATCATTAAGGTTTGAAACCTCTTTCTCAAGTCCCCCCAATCCGTTCATCAAGCCTTGCCTCCCTGAGCACGACCGTCTCCGCATCACTTTCCCGCTCAGACCGGAGGATGCGGATGGCATCTTCCAACGCCGCCACCTTCGCCAAAGCCGCCACCCTGGTCTCCTCGGCCTTCTCCAACTCTGCCACTTTTTCGATCAACTCATCGCTTAAATTTTTAGCTTTGATCAAAATCTACTCAAGTTCGACCCGCAGGGATGCCACTTGAGCTTGAATGTCGACACGCTCAGCCTCGAACCCCTTGCTCACTTTGAGCTCATCTTCTTTGACTCTAAGCTCCCTTGAGCTCGCTACACTTTCCAATGACTCTCACAATTTCATCGTCCTTCTGCTTCAGCTCATCCCTGAGGTCCTTGAAGTTGTTTTCCACTCCATATCGGTTTCATATCTCACGGTTCTTAGCACGGTACTCATGATACTTCGCCTCCATTTTCTTGAAAATAGCCCTTTGCTTCTCTTCTCGGCGGGCACTCTCAATCTCCAAAATAATGGTCTAATGAAAAAGAGAAATCATAGGAAGGAAGGAAGTCTAAAAAAAAGGGAGAAAGAAAGAACGTAAGATACGAGAACTAGAAATATTAGAAACTTACCCTCAAGGCCATTCCGGCTATGCCTGAAGATAGAGCGGCATCGTCGAACGTCTGCATAGTACTACCCTCGGTGTTAGATTAGAGAGGACCCAAAAAGGGAACCACGTTCTCTGTGTTCACCAGTAAGTCGCGGTCCAGGGGACGACTATGGTGCGAGTGGATCCCTTTAGCCTTACCTCAACTCGAGTAAACCCCTTGGTGAATATTCGCACATCTTCGGGGTCGACGTCGGAACCGGTCTCATAGCCGTCCACGGCCACACTCTTCCCTCTCTCCTCGGTTGATAAAGGAACTTTAGCCTGTCCTGAAGGTGTCAGATCGCTCCTCGGCATGGTCTACGCCGCCTTTGGTCTCCCCCCCCCCTTTTTGATAATGACTTCGGGAAAAGTCACATCTTCTGCAACCTCCGCAGGCGGAAAATTCGCAGCGGCTAAATCTATTTCACCCTCAGATGCAGCCATGGCCTGCTCAGGATCACCTCTTGTCGACCCCTCGGCTACAGCTGCCCTATTGCCAGCTTCCACCCTCCGCCTTTTTAGTGGAAACAGTTTCCCCTCACTCGGTGATGACTCGTCTACCAAGTGCAATACAGGAGAAGTCAGAGTTTCCACCGATAGGGCCGCCTCTGGTATGCTAGGTGTGAGAAGAAGATGACGCATGAATGGACTTGCCCACAGTCGCAGCAAGTAGAGACCCAGTCGTGGCACCTACTTGACGAAAAGCAGGGGGAGGAGCCTTCACTTTTCTCGAAGCCCTCCGACCTGACAACAAAAACAGAAGTTAAGCTAACCCACTACAGGAGAGAAGGAAAGGAAAAGAAGATGACATGAAGGCCGAAGTAACAGAAGGTCAAACATGAACGACTTACTGGTTGCAGAAGGTCTACACCCAAACTTCTTGTGGAACGCCAATCATTCACGGATCCTCACCGTGTGGGGAAAAACTTGACTCACCCAGTCACGAATGTCAGCAACCAACGGATGAGGCTCTTTCTCGGATACACAAAAGAATAAAAGGAACGATTAGGTCACCACCGAGATAAACACAATAAGCAATCAATCAACAAAAATACTTACGGGAAAAGTTCCACGCTTTAGGGAACCCACTAGGGTTTTCCACCACGTGTTCGGTCTTTATATAGAAGAAGTTGAACCAAAACCGACGATTGGCCTTATCTTCCATCTTCACCACCAATACCTTGGTCCCTCGGTGACGAAGGTGTAACATCGTACCCCTATGAAAGCTTGGCGCGAAGAGGTCCAGCAGATGACAGATGGAAATCCCGCGGTTGGCCAGCTCCGCATACTTTATCAACATGAGGAAGAGTTTGTAAATATAGGGGGAGAGCTGGGCAGATGCCGTAATAGCGGCATAATTACTTCGCCAATGGAGGAAGAGGAAGAGAATACCCACGTAGAACGGATATGCATATAATGTGCAATACCCAAGGCGATTAATATGTATTACATCGCGGCCAGCCGGGATTAGGTCTATATGGACCGAGATGTTGTACTTGGCCCTAAGCTTAGCGAGGTTGGCCGCGTCCATTTCAGATTCTACAGGTTCAGTCTCATCCGCAAGCAGTTTCGAGAAGTTCGACCTAGCTTTATCACTACGAGGAATGATTTCCTCTATAGTGGGGAAGCTTTCGTCCTCAGCAACAACAGCAACCTCGTCATCGTGATGAGGTATTCTCACTGTTAGTGGGATTGGGTCAGAAGCCTCACTAGAGCCAGGAGGTGCATTGACCATTTTAGTTGCTTGAAAATATAGAGGATACGAACTCGAAAGAGGTAGAAGTAGCAGGAATCGCTCAAACCAGAAAGGAGAGTATGGGTTGGAAGCAATTGGAGCAAGAACACAAGAAGAAGAAGGGAGGAAAATATGCAGGTTCAAATGCTAGAAAACATAAAGGATTACTCAAAGGGTTCCCAAACCCTATTTATAGAGAACACACACCCCAATCGAGAAAATCAACCGCCAATGCATAAAGATCGAAACGACATGGGAATGGGAAGCGATGCAATGCATCGGGAAAATGCGTAATAATGACGCATGATTCTGTGACGTCATTCTGAACCAACGTCACAATAAGTTGTGGTTCTCAAAACGCCACGTTACCATCTCGATCGTGATCTTCATTACTCGACCTTCCCACCTGAATTTATCGACTACGACTAATGAAGTCCGCTCACCGAGGTCGACCAAAAGACAACCTCAGCACGAAGAGATGAATATCATGAGTAATTTGTAAATTATCATGGGCGGTTCGGCCGAGGTCGACCAGTGATCAATGGAACGAGTCGCCAAACGTTCAACCACGGCCGAGGTCGAATAGTGCGAATAGAAGTACAACTAGTTTTGTTTTGGGATCTTCAGAGGGAATATTCTATTAAATATTCTCTTTGTTTGTACTTTTAGGGTTTTTAAAAAATATCCCATATAAATAGAATGAGAGATAAGGCAAAAAGCATGTAATATTCTAGATGATAAGAACTCTTTTCAAAAGCAAGCTCTTGAGATAAATACAAAGAACACCTTTCTGAGGAGATTCGTCTTTTTTGGATTATTCCTTATCATTTCCACCAGATCTGATAAAGTCTTCTATATTCCCTTATATTCTTGTCGTTCATCATTGTCAAAGAAAGGAATCATCCACCTCATTCAATAGTGGGTGAATCTTTCTCTTTATTTCTTTGATGCCATTTATTGCTATTTAATACCCTATATTTCTAACACATTATTGCATTCGATGCATTTAATATCTATCGCATTAAGTTTGTCTCACCACTGCCTACTTCACCTACATAGCTAACCTAAGATGTGAAGTTATTAGCTTTAACTAGGATTGACCTCTTTAATAACCGATTAATTAGCTTAACCGAAGATTATCATTTTTTGGTCAAACAATATGCAGTCTTATCTTGTATTTCTGTAAGAGGTTATTTCCACGACTTGAATCAGTTACCTCCTGGTCTCATAGCAACAAATCTTATCCTTTAAATGAACTTTTTAGTCAACATTTGTAAGATGAAGATGTGATTTTCTAGAAAAATCTTCTGTTAAAAGATGCAGCCATTAGTTTTTGAAAGCCTAATTTGGTAACCATACTCTTGAATATTTTTTTCTCTTTTAACACAACTCTTGAACGGGTAAAGGCTCCAACAGTAAAGACACGGCTACCTTGTAATGTTCAGAAAAGAAGTGATCTTCGTCAAGACATATTTATCGAGGTATCCCAAATTCCATGTCCAATCCTAGTCATTGTAGTATGAATAGAAATGTATAATGAATATTACAAGGTTGATTAGAGATCAAGTCATAACATAGGAACTTTGGAAACTGTGACCAAATTGTTTGCATCGAAGAAACAAAGTCACAAAATCAGAAAATGCCGAAAGAGGGATATGGTTCATTCCCACGTAATACTATGTTGTGCAATTATGTTAACACATTCAGTAACCATGTACAACTTCTGAGAATATGTCAAGGCAACAACATTTCTTCTAGCTAAATATATGGATAATCTTCTCAAGTTGATTCTAAGTGTTTTAGCTTCTCTTCTTTTTATCAGATTCTGTAATGGAGGTGAGTTAATCGAATCCAAGTCCTTTCTCAATTTTATTCTTGCTATTGATCCAAACAATGTACTAGGAATAGATTGGAATTCTTCAGTGACTTATAACCCTTGCTCCTACAAATTACAAGGTGTTAAGTGCAATTTACGTAGCGGTAAAGTCATAGAAATAAGGCATGAAAACATGAATCTTAGTGGGATAATTGATGCAGAGTCCCTCTGCAAACTCTCAAAATTGCGAGTTCTTAGTTTAGCAAAGAATAAAATTCAAGGGACAATTCCTGAATCTATATCAAAGTGTAAAAGTTTAACTGTTCTTGATCTAAGCAGCAATTTTCTCAATGGAAATTCTTCATTTCTACTGCAGTCTTTGACAATGCTCAAGAATCTTAAGAAACTGAACGTTTCTAACAACAATTTCACTTTCTCACAACCTCCGACGAGTCTAAAAGCGTTGAGAGGTGTAACAGTTAAAGAATCTACATATATGTTTATAGCTCCATCTTCAACTAGAGAAAGTGAGAAGACAAAGACAAAGACGCATCATATAAATTTGATGGTTTGGTTACTCATATTTGCTGCAATTGTTCTTGTCTTAGTGGTTTTAGTATTCTTATACACGAGATGTGTTAGATTAGCTAAGGACAAGGAGGTTGTAAAAGAAGTAGCTAATTATTCGTCTCCTCGAAAAACTCCCTCAGCTGAGGTTGTGAATGGAGTATGTAACACTGAAGAAAAAAGCTCAGAACAATTCTTTTTTATGGAAGATGTGGAAAAATTTACAATGGATGATCTTCTTGAAGCAACAGCTAACTTGAGAAAACAAGGCCTTTGCAGCAGCCTTTACAAAGTCCATATCAGTAGCAGTGGTGTTTTTGCTGTCAAGAGACTGAAGAAACTACAAGTGGGGTTCAAAGAATTTTCTCAAACAATGAGAAAAATAGGGAACTTGAAGCATCAAAATGTACTTCCACTTGTTGCTTATTACTCTAGCAACGAAGAAAAATTGCTTATCTACAAATACCAGAACAATGGAAGTCTACTTACCCTTTTTGAAAGTAAGTCAATTTAAGTTAAGAACTAATTACCGCGTCCAAGATTTTAGAACTAATTCAGTATTTGATCATACTGGTTTTCTTTTCTGTTGCAGATTATGTAGAGGGGAAAAGGAATTTCCCATGGAAACTAAGATTGTCAATTGCAGTTGGCATAACGAGGGGATTGGCTTTCATATACAGAAGTTTCAAGAAAGGCAATGTCAGTTCCCACGGCAACATTAAGCCATCAAACATTCTATTAAATGAAAATGAGGAGCCATTAATAAGTGAGTATGGATATTGCAAGTTCCTAGACCCCAACAAAAGTGCTGTCTACAATGACAATGGTTACACAGCCCCTGAGAAGAAGCTGACAGAAAAGGCTGATGCCTATAGTTTTGGGGTGATTCTGCTGGAATTGCTGACAGGTAAAATAGTGGAGAAAACTGGATTAGACCTTGTTAAATGGGTGAAATCTATAGTGAGGGAAGAATGGACAGGAGAGGTGTTTGATAGTGAAGTTGCCAACTTTGAAATGTATGCTTTCCCTCTACTAAATGTAGCACTCAAGTGTGTGGAGCGTTTACCAGAGGAGCGACCTACAATGACAGAGGTTTTGGAGATAATTGAGGAAGTTGTGAATGATCAAGAAGACATTTCTCCTTCTTCTATGACTTCTTTTGAATCCACCCCTGGTTCAATGAAGCATCTGTGAGCCTTTAGTTCGAGAGCTTTTCTTCTGTATGTATGTGACATTATCTGCATAAATGGCTGTTGCACTAGGTTATTCATAAGCTGTTGAACCTCTTACTAGGCTCGTTCAAGTTGTTTTTCTGAAATGTGGTGCTAGTTGTGTGTGAGATTCAAAGAGAATGGATGAAAGAAGAAACACTTTTCATGTAAATTTCTTCCTTTAAAGAAGTATTCATCTTTTAAAGAACAGTGTTCTTACTTAGACATCATCTTCAATGAACAAAGATACCTCTCCTTTATCCTTAATAGTACTTTAATGTTGACATTAGCCTACTGCAAATTCATTCTTTATCTAATTTAAGCTCATTATGCTTGTTACAAAAATAATATCAAACAATGGCATGCAAGGTCGGCGGTGACTGTATGTAGTCTCAGAATGGTGTCTTGCATCATACTAAATACCGTATCACACCTCTGATTGCTGAGAAGAATCTTAGTATATTGAGGATGATGATAATGAAACAGCACAGCACATAATCAAATTATTTCAAGGGAAATGCTGAGCATAAATTAAGCAGAAAGTTCTAATTAACTACAAGGTACAGAAGTAAAACAAGTCTTCAGTGGACACAAGTCTATTAGTTCAGAGCATTTTAAGCATTCATGGGATAAAATGGATAAAACACCACATTCATAAAATCCTTAGTGTTCACTTATCCTTTTAGACTTGGTCCTAAAAGCTATATGTCATCTGAGAACCATTCGCAAAAGCTCAGAAAAAAGCTCTGCTGCCATAGAACACCCGTGAGCCAGTGCTCTTGGGTGTTTGTGATGTCTGATCTGAACTCGAATTACCAGACGTTGTTGACCTAGTTTCCATGTCCAATGGAAGCTTCATCTTCGCCAAGGACTCAGTAAATTGCTGCATACTTTTCATGTACATATCCACGATATCCTGTTGCACAACCTTTTGCTCTGGCTCAATGTTCACTGCAACCACTGGCTTTGGAAATGCACTGCTAGGCTTGGTTTCCGATATGTTACTCTCAGCATCTCCACTGACTTTAGGAGCTGAAGCATATTCTTCCCCCGGAGATTTTGAAGCTCCTTGGGTATCAGAGGACTGAGAGGTTGCAGGGTGCAAAGCAGATGGAGAGTCGATGGTTGATACGCTGCTAGGAGGGGAATCACACTTAGGATATTGGTGGAAATTAGCAACTCCACTCGGAAAATTTTCCATATGGACATCTACATCTGGACCGAGCTGGTTTTCAGTATCAGAAGAGACAAAACTATCTGAGCTTTGAGAGTCCAGATTAGCGCCTGGTATATTAAAGTACTCAGAGACCATAAGATTATTTTCATTTACAATCTTAGGATCTGGGAACTCAATTTTATCAAAATCGTTAAGCAACGACTCGGGTGTCTCGCTATCTGGAGGCCAAGATGCATCAGTGTCCACAGATACGGGCAATGCAGGAATTTCAAGCACGTCAGGTGAAGTTCCATTATAAGAAAGGGACAACTGTACAAATCCTGCTGGGGAGTGATAGAGATCAGTCGACGAAAGAGAGAACTCTTTTTCTAGCTTTCCATTTTTGACAAGGATTTCAGAAAGAGGGACTAGTGCAAAGCCTAGCAGTTGGTCTTCCAAATAATTCCTCACCCTGCTCATCATCCATATCTCACATTTAACCGAGCATTTTATTGTACGAACTTTGAGCCTTAGATTTTCATTGAAGACTGGAGATTGCCCACCGCCATTAATGATCTGAGTGGAGACTGCATTTTCAGGATCACTAGTAAGGCAAAGTTTTGCATAAACATCTTGCTTATGGTAAATGCAGATGTTGTGGATATCTCTAGCCTGATGTACGTACACGTCGAGAACACCAATGAAGTCCTCCAAGTTGCGGGCATCAGCCTCCTCTCTGCGAGCAGAAATTCCCTGGGATAGTCCAGAAGGGTTCTTGATGAAAAATTCACTGCTTTGCTTCTCGGAGTCGGCAAAAACAGAGGAACCTTTAAATGGTGATACAACAGACTGTGGAGAATCCATGAAGCTGACCACAAATAGTACCTAAGAAATTTGAAGGGTAGCTTCAATATCAGGTATTACCATCAAACAAGAACTAGCAACTGCATTTAAAGTGAAAACCTTAACCAATAAACTCATTAACCTAACTCAGAAACATATCTAGACCAGCAAATAAGGGATCGAAGATGGCAACAACATCATGTTCAGAAGAGAAAGAATTTCACACTGACACAGGTACAGTTCATATCTGAAAGAAGTAAAGGAAAAATAATTGCAATCTTTGTCTTCTAACAGAACAAAGAACCATGTAATGAAAGATTGAGAATGGAGCTCCATGTTACTTTAAAAATAACGAATAACATTGCAGAGAATGAGCAAAAAAAAGTCAGAACTGGTTAAGATACCAAAATTAGAACACTAGATACTGTTATACCAAGAGCATAAGCTAGCACAAAATCAGAATCTAGTGAACTAGTTTACTCAAGCAATTAACCCAACTTAAAAACGAATTAAGCTATATTCATGGCAAACTGAGAAAAACACCAAAAGAGAGGGGAGCAAAAACACAAAACTCACAAGAAAGAATCACTTCAAAGCTCAGGTTCCCAGAAGGAGAAACAGCTTAAACTACCAAGTCCGATCCTACAAATAAACAGAACCCATAAAGCTACAATCTTTAACTTTCTCCTCAAGTGTTAAAACTTAAATCAGGCACCAAAGATAGATTAATAAAGCTACAATCTTTAACCTTTTTTCCCCTTCTATTTTCCCTTTCCTAACTAGACTAAGTAGTAAACACCCAATCAAAATCCTCACAAACCAACATAAAATACTTGGATATCTCAAAATTAATCAAGAGAAAAACAAGTGAGTAGGGGGTCGTTTAAGGGTATGTTGATTGAGCACAAAAGAGTAAAATCAAGAAATGAAGTTCATTTAATGAACCAAAGAAAATAACACATCAAATGATAAAAGTCCAAGAGGTCAGTCCTTACTTCCGGCTACGAGTCCGTTTATTGAGCAGAACAAGTGCAAAAAGTAAATATTGTAAAATCTGTGTCTTCACTGGAAGAAGAAGAATAGGAGCCAACACGAAATACGAAGCAGTGTTTCTACCGAAGAATAATTGAGAGGTGCAGAGAATAAAATCAACGGAATGATGGTAGTGGGTTCAGAAGTTTGTCCCATATTTGTACTACTCCTTTAATTAAAAAAAAGAAATCCTTTTTTATATTTAAAAATAATTTATTTTTATATAATAATTTATAACTATACAAAATATATGTGTCTCATTTTACCAAATTTTTTTTATATTTTTTCTTAAGTTTCGTGCTCAATGAATAAATTCACCTAAATTAAGAGGAAGTAATATCATTATATTTGTATTAGAGGTTAGGATTTCTTTTGCCTTTTTTAATCCCACAGGGAACACCGACCTATAGCCATTCACCACTCCAACCAATCAATGGACCTCTTAGTGCGTTTCACAGTAGGTATCTGCACACTGGAGCGTGTCTACCACATGCTATTTTCTTGGGGATCTGACAAATTATGTATTTCTTGGTGATTACTCCCTCTAGTGTCAAAATTAAGTGATTTTTTTATATTTTTTTATGATCCATAATATTTAATTTTTTCAGATATTAAAAAAAAGTAATATCTTTTTTTAAGTTATACTTGTAGTAAAGAGCATCGAAATATTTATTTATATTTTTAATGAACAACTTAATGTTAATATAATTAATTTTATTGTTAATATATATTAAAAAATAAATTTCTTAAATGTGTACAAATATAAAAAAAAAAACAAATAAAGTGGACAGGGTGGAGTAATAGATAAACTCGCACCTTTGCATAACTCATAATTTCTTCAATGAGTCGTCTCCTAAACCAATGGCTTGATGTTTAATTTAGTCCAAAACCAATTGTACTCCCTTTGTTTTAATTAATATTGCATAGTTTAATTTGGTGTCAAATATGTATTGGTGGTAAATAAGTGATATACATAAAATTATATTTAGCTAATAAAATATGATATATGGAATAATGAGGAAATGACAACTGACATATTTCATTAAAAAAGATGTATGAAGCACGGGAGATGCGGGGGGAAAACACCCACAAATTAATAAAGAAGCAACGTTCGAATATAAACAGTTGTTGAAGAGGCACGAGCGGAATAAATCAAGACTGGAATGAAGGAAGATTCACGAACCCACAATTAATGAGGAAGGGGGATCAAAATCGTTACAAAATTCTTATAGACAGTTACGATTACCAATCATAACAGGCAATTAATACGATTAATACTCATAATGATTTCGTCATAAATAAGAGGAAACATTATATTTGTATACTCCTATATAAGGGGAGAGAATCTCGTTTGTAAGGCAAGTTCCGAGTAATGTATATTTACGCTCTCTTGCTTATTCAATGCAATTAATTATTCTCTCTTTTTAGTTACTTTATATCATTTTTATTTCATTTCAAGTGAATTACTGATGAAGTAAGGAATTATTTGGTTATTAGTAACCCGATTTCTTCTAAAATTAGGCTTGACTAAAAATCTTATTTTTTGGTTGAATAAATTGGTTTTTTTACCGGGAATCTGATAATCTTTTTACTTTCCAAATCCTTCTTTCTCACAACCAGATCATGTCAACTGTCAACGAAAATAACCAACATGATGGAGTATCTCGTCTAATCCCTTCATCACAAGAATCTCCATGTCAGTTTCGAGAAGGAACACCTAAAAGATCTACATCTTACACAAATGAGCAACATGATGACGAGCAAACTTCGAGCAGGATGATTTAAAATAATTGATCGCAGAACATGTTAACAATACTCTCCAAGCTTTTGTTAGGGGATTGCCAATTGCACCGCCAACTCCTCCCCCAAACAATACTGCAACCATAGAAATCCCACGCTCAGGGCTTTCTAATTCAGGAAGCGGGGGAACTCCAAATGAATCACGTGATGGGAAGTCAGGTACACCAAATAATTCTGATTTACAAATTTTGGTACTAACTTTGCAGAAATAAATGAAAGAGAAAAACGGCCGCATAGAACAAATACCTGGCGTACCACATGTGATTAAAGGAGTGGATATTGATACATATTCACAACAACCTTGGAAGTTGAGCGCGGCCCCTCTGCCCATTCCTAAAAACTTCAAAATTCCTCATATCCCAAAATATGATGGAACAACTCACCCACGAGATCATGTAACTGCATTCACAATGAGCGTAAAAGGCAATTACTTAACCAAACAAGAGATTGAATTAGTTTTGGTCAAAACAATCGGGGAAAAACTCACGAAAGGGGCATTAACATGGTATTCTCTTTTATCTGAAAACTCTATTGATTCTTTTGCTGAGCTTGCATATTTATTCATAAAAGCACATTTGTGGCTCAAAAAGTTGAGAAAATGATGGAAGACATCTTTAAGGTAAAACAAGGAGATACTGAGTTACTCAGAAAATTTGTGGATAGATTTCAACGTGAAAGAATAATGCTTCCATGAGTACCTGATAATTGGGCAGCCATGGAATTCACAAGTAATTTAAATGAAAAGAGCTCAAAAGCCACGAGAAGACTTAAGGAAAGCTTACGAGAATTCCCTGCTACAACATGGAATGATGTATACAACAGGTACACTCCGAAGCTACGGATAGAAGAAGACACTGTCACATGGTCAAGGGTTGATGAAAGAACAAATTCAAGATGGTCAAAGTCTGAAAAAAGGTCCGGTAAAAATAGTTACAAGCCTTATATGGGACCTGTGGGGCGAGATTCACGGTCTAAACCAGAAAATGTACGGTCTGAACCTAGATCAAGGCACAGAGATGCGGGATCATCATCCAGGTTCAGAAAAGAACTAGATGCACGTAATAGAGATGCTAACACGAATGCAAAGATTGGTGATTACAGTTTTAATATTAGCACTTCTGAGTTGGTAGCTATTCTAAGAAGTATGGGAGATAAGGTGCGGTGGCCAAAGGAAATGAGATCAAACCCGAGCAAAAGAAATCCAGATTTCTAGTACGAGTTTCATAATGACCATGGCCATAAAACAACAGATTACTGATTATTACAAGATGAAGTAGAGCATTTGCTAAAGCAAGGTTATTTAACTGACTTGTTCAGCGAGAAAGGTAGAATCCTATATGAAAAATAGACAAGAACCTCCAAAACCTACGTCTCCAAAAAGAATCGTTAACGTGATAAGATGAGGAGAAGAAGCCAATGGTGTAACATATACAACTGCGAAAAAGATGTCAAAAGTCACGCTGACCCATGGGAAGCGAATTCGCCAAGTTTTGGAGGAATATAGTATAACGTTTGATGATGTAGATGCAGATGACTTGAAAATTCCTCACAATAATGCGCTGGTAATATCTTTACTTGTACATGATACTAGTATTAAATGAGTTTTGATTGAAGGGTAGCTCCATAAATATTATCCTTCTAAGAGTGGTAAATGTGATGCAAGTTGATGACAAGATAGTGCCAAAAACTCATACCTTATCTGGATTCGATAATTCGAGCGTTGTTACAAAAGGGGAAATAGTTCTTTCCACATTTGCAGAGGGAGTTGTTAAAGATACAAAATTTCAGGTGATAAATACGGATATGGCTTAATATGATTCTTGGGAGGCCATGGATTCATGATATGGATGTTGTTCTATCTATATTACATCAAGTTAATAAGTTTCCCTCGCAATGGGGGATTCAACAAATCCGTGGAGATCAGCAAGGTTCTAGAAGTATCAATTCAGTTGCGGATTCAAGCACGGTCAACGATAAAGCAATTAAGAAATAGAAACTACAAAATTCAGTTGAGAGAATAATACAAACCTCAACTGAAAGTGGTTTGGGACAGACGGATGTGGATTCAAGACGTGATGTCATCAAAACAACAATTGAAGAACTCAAGGCTATCACATTATTCAAACAATGGCCAAAAAGAAAAGTTTATGTTGGGGCAGAACTAAGCCTAGAAATGAAAGGTAAGTTAGTCAAAATTTTAAAATCTAATGCAGATTGTTTTGCTTGGTCGCATTTAGATATGACAGGTATACCATCGAGGTGATGACTCAAAAACTGAATGAGGATCTTTTATACCCATCAGTCAAGCAAAAGAAAAGGAAGCAAGGGTCCTTCAAAAACCAAGTAATTGAAGATGAGGTACAAAAACTTCTAAAAAATCGGATCAATACGGGAAGTAAAGTATCCTAACTGGTTAGCTAATACAGTGGTAGTTCCAAAAAAGAATAGAAAATGGTGGGTTTCTGTGGATTATACTGTGTCACAACCCAAATTTCCCATCCGTTGGGTGTCGTGATGGCACCTAGTCTTAAGGACTAGGTAAGCCTAACATTCATGGAATAGCAACAATAATAAATAAAATCTAATATTTTCTGAAAAAGAATTCTTTATACAATGAGCATATTCTCAAAACCCCGTAGTACAAGTCATAAACTCTACAGAGTTTACTACAACTTCTAAATACAACTGTTTGGAAGTAAGTAAAAACAGTGTAAATACAAAATAGGAAGGTGACTTCGAAGCCTGCGAACGCAGCAGCAGGTTACCTTGAGTCTCCTCATCAAGGATCCGCACAACTACTAATGACCAATACCTAGATCTGCATAAAAATATGCAGAAGTGTAGTATGAGCACACCACAACGGTGCCTAGTAAGTATCAAGAATAACCTCAGTGAAGTACTGACTAGGACTAGTCAAGACACCCACTGGTCTAATAAACTGAACAAGCATAAGTACAGAAAATAACGGAATCATAAACACTATCTATTATCTACACAACATGGTTAACAATAGAACAACAACAATAAGGAAGGAAAAACAGTAAACAACAATGGATCACCAAAATAATGCACCGTAGGATTGACGAGAACACAGTCCAAGTCCGAAAATCACAACACAATAAGGGTGTGATGACCCAAAAGGTCATCCCATGTAATTTTTAGCTAAATCTGTGTTTTGAGGCCATGAAAGCCTCCTCATATCTCATCTCAATTTACATGCACAGCCCGGGCGTATAGCCGGGAAGCCTTTATGTGAAAATTGATAAAAATTATATTTTTATGTTGAAATTTGAATAAAGTTGACTTTGGTCAATATTTTTGGTAAACGGACCCGGACCCGTGATTTGACAGTCCTGGAGGGTCCGTAGGAAAATATGGGACTTGGGCGTATGCCCGGAATCGAATTCCGAGGTGCCAAGTTCGAGAAATGAATTTTTGAAGAAAATTATTTTCTGAAAAATATCAAGGTTTTTAAAAATGAGATTTGATGTGAAACCTGTGAAACCAGACCCGTATTATGGTTTCGGTGCCCGTAACAGGTTCAATATTTCCTATATGTGTTATCTTTGAAATTTGGTGAGGAACGGACTTGGTTTGACGTGATTCAGATAAAAAATGGAAAAATTAGAAGTTTTTGAAGTTTAAAGGAATTTCATTGATTTTGAGGCTTAATTCGATGTTTATGATGTTATTTAGGTGTTTTGATTACTTGAATAAGCCTGTAGGATGTTTATGAGGTCGTGTGTGTATTTGGTTTTGAGCCCTGAGGGCTCGGGTGAGTTTCGGTTAGGCGTCGGAGTGCATAAAGCCTTAGAAAAATCTGGTGTAAATGAGTTTCTGGTGTCTGATGTTTTACTTTATGCGATCGCATAGGTCCTTCCATGATCGCATAGCTTTGTGCTGAGGGAGATGTTCTGTGACACTATGCGATCGCATAGTGTGCCCCACGATCGCATAGTGTAGGGGTAATCTGGGGGGGGGGGGGGGAGGGGGGCTGGTCAGTTGTTTAGTGCGACCCACACCTTAGGGACTGCGATCGCGTAGGGTGGGGTCTGTAGAGCTCTACGATCGCAATAGGTAGTCCACGATCGCGTAGTTTAAGTAGACTGTCCTCTATGCGATCGCAGCTCTTTATCCGCGATCGCATAGGTCATTTTCACCCAGTTATTTCAAGTGTCAAAAACAGAATGTTTCATTACGGGATTTTGAAAATTTTCATAAACCCTCTTCTTCCCCAAACCCCATAGACGACCTTTGAAGAGCTCCATCACTATAGCCTCTTAGGTAAGTAATTATAACTTCATTTTCTTCCATTTTTATCAACATTTATTAGATTCTAGGCCTAAAATCATGGAATTAAAGGTAGAGAATTGAGTTTTTGGGTAGAGTTAGGGATTTTCGGATTTTTAGGAATTTGACCTTGTTTTGGGGTCTGATTTCAAAACAAATTGTATATTCGGGCTCGTGGGGGAATGGGTGAACGAGTTTTTGTCCAAACCTCGTGTTTCCACCAAGCGTGCGGGGTCGAATTTTGGAATTTTTGGAAGAATGTTGGGAAATCTATATTTAAGCATTGGAATTGAATTGTTTAGCATTTATTGATATTATTGAGTCGATTATTTATATATACTATTGTTTTGGAGTCGGGTTCAAAAGGAAAAGCGGTGGTAGAGGCTTGATTTGCATTCTTGGAGCCGAGGTAAGTGTTTGGCCTAGTCTTAGCTTGAGGGAATAGGTGTTGATTCATATGTGATACGTATTATTATCATGTTCAATGTATAGGTGAGGTGACGAGCACCTATACCTTGTTTTCAAGCATGCCCGTGAGTCATAACGTATCGTATATGTGTTCTTCTTCGATCTGTGTTGTGAAGTAGATTTCATTTTGGAGATTATTCAATTGTTGGAAATACTTGGTTGTGAACACTATTGATTAGTTTTTCGGTTAAGGATCATTTGGTTATGTTGTACTTTCATTGATATTGGTTATAGTTGTGTCCCTTGCCGGGATGGTGATATTTCTGTTATTGTTCCCTTGCTGGGATGTTGTAAATTATGGTTTGTATCAGGGTTTTTCCTTGCCAAATTGTTTTTCTGTTTATTGTTGGGTGAGGAAGAGTGTAAATCACGAAAGGTGATGTCGTGCCATGATTTATATTTAAAAGCACGAAGGTTAATGTCGTGCCGATATTGTGATCTTAAAAGCACGAAGGGTGATGTCGTGCCATGATACGAGAGATAATGCACGAAGGATAATGTCGTGCCATGATATTGTGAGGTAAAAGTACGAAAGGTGATGTCGTGCACTTGTTTTGGTGATAATCAGAGTAAAGCACGAAGGGTGATGTCGTGCACTTGTTTTGGTGAGAACGAGAGTAAAGCACAAAGGGTGATGCCGTGCACTTTTTTGTTCTCTGTTGTTACTTTGATACTAGACAGTTGTCATGTTCTGTTACTCAATAAGTGTTTTCCCATTTGTACCCTGGCATGTTCTTCCCGTATTTGTACTTAACTGTTTACTTCCTGCCGTTATTTCTATTATATATTATTGAATTGCACAGGTGTTTATTATTTGTCGTGTCCTAGCCTCGTCACTACTTCTCCGAGGTTAGGCTCGGCACTTACTCAGTACATGGGGTCGATTGTACTGATGCTACACCTGCACTTCTTTATGTTGTGCAGATTACGGTACCGGACCCGGTGGACAGTGATCGAGGGAGTATCCTTCATTCCAAAGGCGATACTGAGGTAGTCCTGCAGGCGTCCGCAGGCCTTGGCGTCACCATCTATTTCCTTCCTTCTGTCTTATCTTGTATTTCTAGACAGCTACACTTGTTTATTTCAGACATATGTTTTTGGTAAATCTTAGACTGTCCGTGAAATTGTGACACCAGTTCTAGGGGTATGTTTAAGGAAGTTTTTGTGAGATGTATTATTTAAGTTGTTGAATTTCTTATCTTCCGCAATCTTATTTCTATTGTTCTTGTATTTCTCTTTTTAAATGCTAAATAACAAAGGAATAAATCAGGATATCCAGTAAGGTTGGCTTGTCTAGCGGGTTCAACGTTAGACGCCATCACGGCCTGAAGGTGAGATTTCGGGTCGTGACAAGTTGGTATCAGAGCACTAGGTTACCTAGGTCTCACAATTCACGGACAAACTTGTAGAGTCTGAGGAATCGGTACGGAGACGTCTGTACTTATCCCCCAGAGGCTGCAAAGTTAGGAATAACTTCACATTTCTTCTTCTCTGTCATGCGGTTTGAATTCTAAATGCTAACTGATTTTCTATTCTATTCTCTCGCAGATGGCGAGAACGTGTGCTTCCTCATCTACCGATCAGCAACCCGATCCTCCTATTGTAGATCTTACGAGGGGCCGAGGCTGTGCTAGAGGCCGAGGCAGAGCCAGGGCTCAGCCCAGAGCAGCAACACCAGTAGAGGACCCTCAGGTAGAGTTTGCCGGTGAGATTCCTGCTCAGGCAGTTCCAGTTGGACCAGCTCAGGTCCCAGAGGGGTTCATTGCCACCCCGGTTCTTCAGGACGCTATGGTCCGTTTGGTGGGCCTTATGGAGAGCGTGGCTCAGGCCAGTCTTCTTCCTACTACACCAGCCTTCTCTCAGGCTGGGGGAGAGACCTAGACTCCTGCTACCCACACACCAGAGTAGCTAGCTCCTCAGTTCCAGACTCCAGCACCTCAGACAGCTGGAGCAGCTCAGTCGGGTTTTGTGGCACAAACAGTAGAGGGGGCAGCCATGTCTGCCGATGCTTTGTGGAGGTTGGACCGGTTCACCAAGCTATTTTCTACTATATTTACTAGTGCACCATCATAGGATCCCCGGGATTTCTTGGACAATTGCTATGAGGTTCTTCAGAACATGGGCATTGTGGAGTCCAATGGAGTTGATTTTGCTACATTCTGTCTTTCTGGTACCACCAAGACTTGGTGGAGGGATTTCTGTTTGACCAAACTAGCTGGGTCTTCTCCCTTGACTTGGGCTCAGTTCTCCGAGTTATTCTTGGAGAAGTTTCTACCAGTTACTCAGAGAGAGGGTCTTCGGAGGCAGTTTGAGTGCCTCCAGCAGGGATCTATGACTGTTACACAGTATGAGACCAGGTTCATTACTTTGTCCCAACATGCTATCATGATACTCCCCACTGATCGTGAGAGGGTGGGGAGGTTTATTGAGGGTCTAGCTCAGCCTATTAGACTCCGGATGGTTAGAGAGACAGGTATTGATATTTCATTCCAGGAAGCGGCTAATGTGGCCAGGCGTATTGAGATGGTCTTATTGCAGGGCAGTGGTCAGGGGTCTGACAAGAGACCTTGCCATTCCAGTCGATTCAGTGGTGCCTCATCTGGAGGCAGAGATTCCTTTGGCAAAGGTCATCCTCCTAGGACATTCCAGTGAGCGCTTCAGGTATCCCGCAGTGCACCATCAGCTCCTATCAGTGCACCGCCGCTTCAGAGCTTCCAGGGTGGTTATTCTGGTCGATAGGGATAGTTTCAGGGCCAGCATCCTCAGCAGTAGAGGGCTTGTTACTCTTGTGGTGATCCAGGGCACATTGCTAGGTATTTTCCCCAAGCTTCTGGTAGTTCTCAGCATCCGGGTTCCCGTGCTATGATTTTCACACCAGGTGCACCCCCACCCCCTCAGCCAACTAAGGGTGGAGGTCGAGGTGCCAGAGGTGGAGGTCAGACTCATAGAGGTGGAGGACAGGCCACGAGAGGTAGAGGTCAGCCCACAGTAGGTCGACCTAGAGATGTTCAGGTTGGAGGGGCTCCGCCCCGGTGCTATGCTATTCCTGCCAGGCTTGAGGCTAAGGCCTATGATGCAGTTATTACAGGTATGGTTTCAGTTTGCAGTAGAGATGCTTCGGTTTTATTTGATCCGGGTTCTACATTCTCCTATGTGTCTTCATATTTTGCCCCTTATCTGAGCATGCCCCGTGATTCCCTAAGTACTTATGTATATGTGTCTACCTCGTTGGGTGATTCTATTATGGTAGATCGAGTCTACCCGTTCATGCTTAGTGGTTATTAGTGGTCTGGAGACTCATGTAGATATTTTTCTCCTTGATATGGTTGACTTCGACTTTATTTTGGGGATGTATTGGTTATCTCCCTACCATGCTATTCTGGAATGTCATGCCAAGAAAGTGACCTTGGCCTTGGCAGGAGTACCTCGTTTGGAGTGGAGAGGACTCCTAGTCATTCTTCCGGTAGAGTTATTTCATATATGAAGGCTTGACGTATGGTCGAGAAGGGTTGCTTGGCCTATTTGGCCTATGTTCATGATTCTAGTGCTGAGGTCCTTCTATGGAGTCTGTGCCCGTGGTTTGGGAGTTTCCCAAGGTATTCCCTTCTGACCTGTCGGGTATTCCACCCGACAGGGATATTGACTTTTGCATTGAGTTGGCTCCGGGCACTCAGCCCATTTCTACCCCGCCATATCGTATGGACCCGCCAGAGTTGAAGGAGTTGAAGGATCAGTTGCAGGATTTGTTAGATAAAGGCTTCATTAGGCCTAGTGTTTCTCCATGGGGGTGCCCCAGTGTTGTTTGTCAAGAAGAAGGATGGCTCGATGAGGATGTGTATTGACTATCGGCAGTTGAACAAGGTTACTGTTAAGAATAAGTATCCTTTGCCGAGGATTGATGATTTATTCGACCAGCATCAGGGTGCTTCAATGTTTTCCAAGATTGACTTGAGATCTGGTTACCATCAGCTGAGTATTAGGGCGTCTGATGTCCCTAAGACAACCTTTCATACTCAGTATGGGCATTATGAGTTCTTGGTAATGTCATTTGGGTTGACAAATGCCCCCGCTTCTTTTATGGAGTTGATGAACCGGGTGTTCAGGCCCTATTTGGACTCATTTGTGATTGTTTTCATTGATGATATTTTGATTTACTCTCGTAGCCGTGAGGAGTATGAGCAGCACCTTCGATTCGTCCTTCAGACTCTGAAGGATAGTCAGTTATATGCCAAATTTTCAAAGTGTGAATTCTGGTTGGGTTCAGTTGCATTTCTAGGCCATGTGGTATCATCAGAGGGTATTCAGGTGGATCCCAAGAAGATTTCAGCAGTCAGAGATTGGCCTAGGCCCACTTCAGCTACAGAGATTCAGAGTTTCTTGGGCTTAGCAGGTTATTATCGCCGGTTTGTGGAGGGCTTTTCATCAATTGCAGCCCCGATGACCAGATTGACTCAGAAGCCTGCCCAGTTCAGGTGGTTGAATGAGTGTGAGGTGAGCTTTCAGAAGCTCAAGATAGCCTTGACCACGGCACCGGTGTTAGTTTTGCCCACAGGTTCAGAGCCATATACCGTGTATTGTGATGCTTCACGGGTGGGACTTGGTGAAGTGTTGATGCAGGATGACAAGGTTATAGCCTATGCTTCTCGTCAGTTGAAGGTTCATGAGAAGATCTATCCAGTTCATGATTTAGAGTTAGCAGCTATTGTTCATGCGTTGAAGATTTGGAGGCATTATCTGTATGGGGTGCCATGTGAGGTGTTCACGGATCATAAGAGTTTGCAGTATTTGTTCAAGCAGAAAGAGTTGAATATGAGGCAGAGGAGATGGTTAGAGTTGTTGAAGGATTATGACATTACCATCTTATATCATCCGGGGAAGGCCAATGTGGTGGCCGATGTTTTGAGCCGGAAGTCGGCCAGTATGGGTAGTCTTGCTTATCTATCAGTCGGAGAGCGATCGCTTGCTTTGGATGTTCAGGATTTGGCCAACCAGTTCATGAGATTGGAGGTTTCTGAGACTTGCAGTGTTTTAGCCCATACCGTGGCCCGTTCTTCATTGTATGATCGTATTCGGGCCAGGCAGTATGATGATCGTTATTTGTGTGTTCTTAGAGATACGTTCCGGCACGGAGGTGCCAAGCAGGTCACAATTGATGATGAGGGATTTTTGAGGATGCAGGGTCGTATTTGTGTACCCGATGTTGATTGCATTCATGAGTTGATATTGCAAGAGGCCCATAGTTCTCGGTATTCCATTCATCCGGGCACCGCAAAGATGTACCAGGATTTGCGGAAGCATTATTGGTGGCGAAGGATGAAGAAGGATATTATAGCATATATATCTAGGTTCTTGAACTGTCAGCAGGTTAACTACGAGCACCAGAGACCCGGTGGTTTGATGCAGCATATTGAGCTTCCCGAGTGGAAGTGGGAGCGTATCACCATGGATTTCGTAGTTGGACTCCTACAGACTCAGAGGATGTTTGATGCAGTGTGGGTCATTGTGGATAAGCTAACCAAGTCAGCACACTTCATTCTTGTATCAATTTTGTATTCTTTGAAGAGGTTGGCAAAGATCTACATCAGGGAGATTGTTCGCCTACATGGTGTGCCTGTGTCCATTATTTCTAATCGAGGTACTCAGTTTACCTCCCATTTTTGGAGAGCATTTTAGCGTGAGTTGGGCACAAGGGTTGATTTGAGCACAACATTTCATCCTCAGACGGACGGATAGGCCGAGTGTACTATTCATATTTTGGAGGATATGTCGCGAGCATGTGTCATTGATTTTGGAGGTTTATGAGACCAGTTCTTGCCTTTAGTTGTGTTTTCATACAACAACAACTATCAATCGAGCATTCAGATGGCTCCGTATGAGGCGTTGTATGGTAGGTGGTGTTGGTCGCTAGTTGGGTGGTTCGAGCCGGGAGAGGCTAGATTGTTGGGTTCAGAGTTAGTCCAGGATGCCTTGGATAAAGCAAAGATTATTCAAGATAGACTTCGTACAACTCAGTCCAGGCAGAAGAGCTATGCGGACCGCAGAGTTCGTGATTTGGATTTTATGATTGGAGACCGGGTATTTCTTCGGGTGTCGCCCATGAAGGGCGTGATGAGGTTCGGAAAGAAGGGCAAGTTGAGCCCTAGGTTCATTGGTCCATTCGAGATTCTGGACAAAGTGGAAGAGGTGGCCTACAGACTTGCTTTTCCACCTAGTCTATTAGTCTTACACCCGGTGTTTCGTGTATCTATGCTTTGGAGGTATATTGACGATCCCTCTCATGTACTTGATTTCAGCGGTGTCCAGTTGGACCAAGATTTGACTTATGAGGAGGAGCCAGTAGCTATATTAGCTTGGCAGGTTCGTCAGTTGAGATCGAAGAGTTATCCTTCGGTTCGTGTTCAGTGGAGAGTTCAGCCTATTGAGGCAGCTACCTGGGAGTCCGAGTCCGATATGCGGAGCCGATATCCTCATCTTTTCCCTGATTCAGGTACGTTTCTATGTCCGTTCGAGGACGAACGGTTGTTTTAGAGGTGGAGATTGTGATGACCCAAAAGGTCATCCCGTGTATTTTTTAGCTAAATCTGTGTTCTGAGGCCCATGAAAGCCTCCTTATATCTCATCTCGATTTGCGTTCATAGCCCGGGCATATAGCCGGGAAGCCGTTATGTGAAAAATTGATAAAAATAATATTTTTGTGTTGAAATTTGAATAAAGTTGACTTTGGTCAACATTTTTGGTAAATGGACCCGGACTCGTGATTTGACGGTCCCGGAGGGTCCGTAGGAAAATATGGGACTTGGGCGTAAGCCGGCAATCGAATTCTGAGGTGCCAAGTCCGAGAAATTAATTTTTGAAGAAAATTATTTTTTGAAAAATATAAAGGTTTTTGAAAATGAGATTTCATGTGAAACCTTTGAAACCAGGCCCGTATTATGGTTCCGGAGCCCGGAACAGGTTCAATATGTATTAAATGTATTATCTGTGAAATTTGGTGAGAAACGGACTTGGTTTGACGTGATTCGGATCAAAAATGAAAAAATTAGAAGTTTTTGAAGTTTAAAGGAATTTCATTGATTTTGAGCCTTAATTCGATGTTTATGATATTATTTAGGTGTTTTGATTACTTGAATAAGTCCGTAGGACGTTTATGAGGTCGTGTGTGTATTTGGTTTTGAGCCCCGAGGGCTCGGGTGAGTTTCGGGTAGGCATCGGAGTGCATAAAGCCTTAGAAAAATCTGGTGTAAATGAGTTTTCTGGTATCTGATGTTTTACTCTATGCGATCGCATAGGTCCTTCTGCGATCGCATAGCTTTGTGCTGAGGGAGATGTTCTGTGATACTATGCGATCGCATAGTGTGCCCCGTGATCGCATAGTGTAGGGGTAGTCTGGGGGGGGGGGCTGGTCCGTTGTTCAGTGCAACCGCACCTTAGGGACTGCGATCGCGTAGGGTGGGGTCTGTAGAGCTCTGCGATCGCAATAGGTAGTCCGCGATTGCGTAGTTTAAGTAGACTGTCCTCTATGCGATCGCAGCTCTTTATCCGCGACCGCATAGGTCATTTTCACCCAGTTATTTCAAGTGTCAAAAAACAGAATGTTTCATTACGGGATTTTGCAAAATTTCATAAACCCTCTTCTTCCCTAAACCCCATATACGACCTTTGAAGAGCTCCATCACCATAGCCTCTTAGGTATGTAATTATAACCTCGTTTTCTTCCATTTTCATCAACATTTATTAGATTCTAGGCCTAAAATCATAGAATTAAAGGTAGAAAATTGGGTTTTTGGGTAGAGTTAGGGATCTTCGGATTTTTGGTAATTTGACCTCGTTTTGGGGTCGGATTTCAAAACAAATTGTATATTCAGGCTCGTGGGGGAGTGGGTGAACGGGTTTTGGTCCAAACCTTGTGTTTCGACCAAGTGGGCCCGGGGTCAAATTTTGGAATTTTTGGAAGAATGTTGGAAAATCTATATTTAAGCATTGGAATTGAATTGTTTAGAATTTATTGATATTATTGAGTCGATTATTTATAGATACGACTATTTTGGAGTCGGATTCAAAAGGAAAAATAGTGGTAGAGGCTTGATTTGCATTCTTGGAGCCGAGGTAAGTGTTTGGCCTAATCTTAGATTGAGGGAATAGGTGTTGAGTTATATGTGCTACGTGTTATTATCATGTTCAATGTATATGTGAGGTGACGAGTATCTATACCTTGTTGTCAAGCATGCCCGTGAGTCATAACTTATCGTATATGTGTTCTTCTTCGATATCCACTGTGTTGTGAAGTAGATTTCATTTTAGAGATTATTCAATTGTTGGAAATACATGGTTGTGAACACTGTTGATTAGTTGTTCGGTTAAGGATCATTTGGTTATGTTGTACTTTCATTGAGATTGGTTATAGCTGTGTTCCTTGTCGGGACGGTGATATTTCTGTTATTATTCCATTGCCGGGATGTTGTAAATTATGGTTTGTGTTGTGGTTCTTCCTTGACAAATTGTTGTTCTGGTTATTGTTGGGTAAGGAAGAGTGTAAAGCACGAAGGATGATGTCGTGCCAAGATTTATATTTAAAAGCACGAAGGTTAATGCCGTGCCGATATTGTGATCTTAAAAGCATGAAGGGTGATGTCGTGCCATAATATGAGAGATAATGCACGAAGGATAATGTTGTGCCATGATATTGTGAGGTAAAAGCATGAAGGGTGATTCCGTGCACTTGTTTTGGTGAGAATGAGAGTAAAGCACGAAGGGTGATGTCGTGCACTTGTTTTGGTGAGAACGAGAGTAAAGCACGAAGGGTGATGCCGTGCACTTGTTTGTTCTCTGTTGTTACTTTGATACTAGACAGTTGTCATGTTCTGTTACTCAATAAGTGTTTTCCCATTTGTACCCTGGCACCTTCTTCCCGTATTTGTACTTAACTGTTTACTTCCTGCCGTTATTTCTATTATATATTATTGAATTGCACAGATGTTTATTATCTGTCGTGTCCTAGCCTCATCACTACTTCGCCAAGGTTAGGCTCGGCACTTACTCAGTACATGGGGTTGGTTGTACTGATGCTACACCTGCACTTCTTTAAGTTGTGCAGATTACGGTACCGGACCCGGTGGACAGTGATCGAGGGAGTATCCTTCAGTCCACAGGCGACACTGAGGTAGTCCTGCAGGCGTCCGCAGGCCTTGGCGTCACTATCTATTTCCTTCCTTCTGTCTTATCTTGTATTTCTAGACAGCTACACTTGTTTATTTTAGACATATGTTTTTAGTAAATCTTAGACTGTCCGTGAAATTGTGACACTAGTTCTAGGGGTATGTTTAAGGAAGTTTTTATGAGATGTATTATTTAAGTTGTTAAATTTCTTATCTTCCGCATTCTTATTTCTATTGTTCTTGTATTTCACTTTTTAAATGCTAAATAACAAAGGAATAAATCAGAATATCCAGTAACGTTGGCTTGTCTAGCGGGTTCAATGTTAGACGCCATCACGGCCTTAAGTTGAGATTTGGGGTCGTGACAAAAGGGCAAGTAATAACTCATCACTGCATTAGTCTCCACATCAGGCCTTAGCCACAAATCCCAATAAATTGGTCAAAATCTTCGAGTGTAAACTTTCACCCGCAAGTTTTTATATTGAAAGCTTTAAGGTAAAAATCCTTTTCAATAGAAAATTCTTTTGAAATATACTTTCCCAAGAAATGTCTCTCAAACATAGTTTGCTTCAAGATAAATGCTTTTCAAATATACTTTTTCAAGGAAAATGTCCTTCAAACATAGTTTTTCTTCAACACAAATGCTTTCCAAATATAGTATTCCAAAGAAATGTACTTCAACATAATTTTATTCAAGATAAATGCTTTTCAAATATATGTCTTTCAAACAAAGTTTCTTTAATAAGATCTATCGGGATCCCGTCCCGTAGTTCTGAATTTATCATACAATACAGAGGATCTCCCGGAATACGTCTGTTGTCCCACAATGATATACAGTGTTGGGGGATCTCCCGGAATACGTCTGTAGTCCCAAAATAAATATGCAGTACAGGGGGATCTCCTGGAATACGTCCTTAGTCCCAATTTAAATATGCAGTACAGGGGGATCTCCCGGAATACGTCCGTAGTCCCAATTTAAATATACAACGCAACAAAAAAGGACAGCAATTATAGCACGGCAGAAAACTCGTACATCACCACATCAAATACAAAGCAACAATGACAATAATACAAAGCACAACGAATACATCAATACAAGGACTTCCATTCAAAAAGAAACAGTAGAACATCGTTCACAAGGAATAATCACGGTAAAGAACGCTAAGTGTAAAGAGAACCGCTTAACCAGGGAAAAACAAGACGTAGCAACGAATCCACAATATTCCAGCCAACAATGAGAAGCCAACACAACTCAAATAATTCCAAGGACAAGTCGACTAAGATATAAGTTATCTAAACTCCTTATGAGGTCGAACAATTATGAGAGATATTCAACAATTCAAATAAGGATAAGCAGTAAAAGATACTCGTAACTCGAATTAAGGCTAAACAATTATAGGATAAGATAATAATAATTTCAATTAGATAGTCAGTTTATGAGAAGTATAACATAATAGTAGAAGAGGTTAAACCTTCAGTTAAGTCAATTAGGAGTCAAATAGGCAATAGAGTGAATCTAAAAGCAAGTAATTCTGATTTAAGCAGGTAGAGATGAAACTAGTAGTCAGGAACTCAATCTTAACAAGTACAACTTCATTAACATGGAATATAAGGATCTAAGAACCCTAAAAGGCCAACCTTCTACGAATAAGTCCGAGCACGCACTCGTCACCTTGCTACACGGACTACAATCAACATAGAAGACTCAAATCCTAATGGGTAATTCCCCCACACAAGGTTAGGCAAGATACTTACCTCAAAAGACGACAACCCGGAACTCTAAAATGAACTTCTCGGGAAAAATACCTCAGGACGGCTCAAACCTAACCGAAACAACTTCAAAACATAAATAAAACACCTAAGAAACTATTTCGGATCATAAAGCCAATATCTTTATCAAATTCTAAAAATCGGTCCAAAAGTCAACCCCCGGGCCCGCACCTCAGAACCCGACAAATTTTTACAAAATATGAATACCTATTTCAATATGAGTTCAACCATACAAAAATTATCAAATTCCGCTACCATTTCGTCCTTCAAATCATGATTTTTCATTTTAGAAACTTTCTTCAAAAACTAACATTTTCTTCAACCCAAAACACAAATTTAATGATAGAAATGAAGGTAAGATTATGGAATACATTAAATACAAGGTGAAGAACACTTACCCAAACAGATTGCTTGAAAACCCCCAAAAATCACTCCCAAATCCAAAGTCCAAAACTCAAAATGTGAAGAAAAATGGCCAACCCTCGCTTAAATGAATCTACCAGGACTTCCGCATCTGCGGACAAAAAGGCGCATCTACGCAACTGCTTCTGCGGTCTACCTAACCGCACCTGCGACTTTGCACTTAAAGACCACGACCGCATCTGTGCCCCAGGAACCGCAGTTGCAGGCCGCACGTGCGACCATCTCTCCGCATCTGCGGAGACTGACCATACCAGCTCCACCTGCACATGTGCCTCCTCCATCGCACCTGCGACCATCGCACCTGTGCCCAAGGTCCGCAAGTGTGATTACACCAGAACTCAGCGTTCCCCAAACCATGGAATTCATCTGCAACTCATCCGAAACACACCTGGGGTCCTCGGGACCCCGTCCAAGCATACCAACAAGTTCCATACTCTAACACGGACCCGCTCGAGGTCTCAAATCACATCAAAACACAACGAAGCTATGAATCGCACCATGAATTGAGCTTATGAACTTCCAATTCTTTAAACTTCTAAACTCGTGTTGAAACCTATCAATTCAACCCGGAATGACGCCAAATTTTGCAGACAAGTCCCAATTCACATAACAGAGCTACTCCATCTCTCGGAATCGCAATCCGCCTCCGATATCCCAAAAATTCAACTGTGGTCAAACTACTCCATTTTCCAAACTTCAAAATTTTCCAACTTTCGCCGAATTGCCTCAAATTACTCTACGGACCTCCGAATCCAAATCTGAACGCACGCCTAAGCTCAAAATCACCATACAAAGCTGTTGACATTATCCAAAACTTATTCCGGAGCCGTTTACATAAAAAGTCAAATTTCAGTAAAATTTCACCTCTTAAGCTTCCAAAACTAAAATCCTTCTTCCAATTCGACTCCGAATCATCCGGTAACTGAATCTAACCATGCACGCAAGTCGATATACACAATGTGAAGCTGTTCAAGACCTTATGCCACCGAACTGAACTTAAGTTCTCAAAATGACCGGTCGGGTTGTTACATATTGATTAAAATAAAGCTTGAACAAAAGATTCATTTCCTTTACCGCATATAGATCAATTAATTAATTAATTCTACCGCAGGTCATGAAATGCTAAGCTTTTTAGATGCTTATTCAGGATATAATCAAATAAAGATGGATCCCGTAGATGAGGAAAAAACTTCATTTATTACAAAACAGTGGGACTTATTGCTACAAGGTTATGCCCTTTGGTTTGAAAAATGCTGGGGCCACATACAAAATATTAGTGACTAAAATGTTTCAAGAACACCCGAGAAATATAATGGAAGTCTACATAGATGATATGTTGGTTAAATCTGCTCAAGCAAGAGATCATTTACAACACTTTTCGAGTACTTTTGAAATTCTCTGCAAATATAATATGAAGCTAAATCCAGAAAAATGTGCCTTTGGCGTGGCTTCAGGTAAGTTTTTAGGTTTTCTTATTTTTAACAGAGGTATTGAAGTGAACCCTGCACAGATCAAATCCATTGAAGAGATACCAGACATACTCACGAGCAAAAAAGAGGTGCAGAGGTTGACGGGAAGGAAAGCAACTTTGAGAAGATTCATTTCCAAATCTTCGGAGAAGAGTTTAAGTTCTTTTCAGTACTGAAAAAGCAAAATCAGTTTGAATGGACTGATGAATATCAACAAGCTCTTAAAAATCTAAAGCATATTTGTCAAATCCACCCCTACTAACTAAACCAAAGGAAGGAGAGAGGTTACTCGTTTATCTCGCCGTGTCAGAAGTGGCGGTAAGTGCGGTACTGGTACGAGATGATAAAGGTAAACAATCTCCAATTTATTATATTAGCAAATCTTTGTTAGATGCTGAAACTCGATATCCTCATTTAGAGAAATTTGCTTTGGCATTTGTTATGTCATCTAGAAAGTTAAGACCTTATTTTCAATGCCACCCAATCTCTGTAGTAACTGATTATTTCCTAAGAAATATAATGCATAAGCAAGAACTATCAGGAAGGTTAGAAAAATGGGCTATAGAACTCGATGAATATGATATCATGTTCCAACCTAGAACTGCGATAAAATCACAAGTTTTAGCATATTTTCTAGTAGATTTCAATACAGGAATAGTATCAAAAGCAGAAAAGGAACTACAGATATTCACCGGATCTAATCCGGGTATTTGGATCTTATTTACTAATAGCTTCTCGAATATTAAAGGAGCGGGTTTAGGTATTGTTTTAATCCCACCTTCGGAAAAAATTATAAGACAGGCAATAAAATGCTATCCCATTACTACTAATGAAGCAGAGTATGAGGTTGTGGTTGCAGGTCTAGAACTGGCAAGGGAACTTGGTATAGAGCAGATTGTAATCAAAAGAGAATTCACAGCTGGTAGTTAACCAAATGCAGGGGACTTACATAGCTAGAGAGGCATGAATGCATCAATACTTGGAAAAGGTACGAGAATTGGTTAGACAGTTCCAATCATGGAAAATCGTGCAAATACCTAGGTAAGAAAATGCGGAAGCAAATGCATTAGCTAACCTCACGTCAATTGTGGAAATAACAAATGCAGAAAATGCTATCGTAATGCATTTGCTTCATTCAGCACTCAATCAAGACAAAAATGAGGTAAATTTCAATAATTTAACTTGGGATTGGAGGAACGACTTTGTTAACTTTTTGCAGTACGAAACTACCTAAAGACAAGAAAGAGTCTCAGATGCGTCGACGAAAAACTTCTCGTTAATGCTTAATACATGGAAATTTATACCGAAAGATGGTCGGAGGACCTTTAGCAAGATGACTTGGACCTTCTTAAGCAGAATATGTGATGAAGGAAGTACATGAAGAACATTGTAGAAATCACGCAGGAGGAAGATCTTTGGTAAAAACTCTAATAAGAGCAGGATATTACTAGCCAAAACTGGAAGAAGATGCAGAAAGTTTTGTGGCCAAGTGTGACAAATGCCAACGTTATGGCAATAACATGCATCGCGCAGTGGAACTATACATCCGGTTATTTCCCCATGGCCATTTATGAAGTGGGGGATGGATATCGTGGGTCCACTGCCACAAGCTAAAGTAAAGGTACAATTTTTATTAGTATTAATGGATTTATTTTTTCAAATGGGTAGAGGCAGGAGCCTTCAAACAGGTACGAGAGAAAAAAGTCATGGACTTTATTTGGAAAAATATTAAATGTCGATTCGGAGTCCCAAGGAAAATCGTGTGTGATAATGGCCCACAATTCATAGGCATGAAAATCACAGAATTTTTTCAAAGCTGGCAGATTAAACGAATAACTTCCTCACCTTCCCACCCTGTGGCCAACAGACAAGATGAATCAACAAGCAAGGTTATTATTAATAATCTTAAGAAGATATTAGAGGAATCAAAAGGCAAGTGGCATGAAGTGTTGCCAGGAGTTTTATGGGCTTATCGAACGACAGCGAAGACAGGCACATGAGAGACTCCATTTTAACTTGTTTTATGGTGTTGAAGCCTTAATTCCAATTGAAATAGGTGAACCAAGTACAAGACTTACTCAAGCAACTGAGGAATCAAACGAGGAAGAGATGCGACTAAATTTTGATTTACTCGAAGAAAGAAGAGAAGTAGCCCTAATAAGAATGGCGGCTCAGAAACAAATTATCGAGCGATACTACAACAGGAAAGCTCATCTTAGATACTTTAAGATTGGGGACTTCATCCTCAAGAAAGTTTTTCAATCAACAAAAGCAGCCAGTACTGGGAGGTTGAGTCCAAATTGAGAAGGTCCTTAAGGATTCAAATCATCATTGGAAAGGAAGCATATCAGTTGGAAACCATGGAAGGCTAGGTACTACTCTCAAATTGGAATGATGTTCATTTAAAGAAGTATTACTTCTAGGCAAAAGAAGTAAACATGGTCAGGTATCGCTCGAATGTGATTTGATTTTGTTTTTTTGAATTATATTAACAATTTTAGATGATAGGCAAAAATTTAGCTCGTACCAAATGATGATCTTAGACCCGAAAGACGCGAGGAATAATAAATTATTCCCGGTCTAGGTTACAACCTTTCTTATGGAAATAAAAGGGTTAAGCAATCATCATCTAAATGTATACCTTCTGAGTCCCGTGTGTATTTTCCTTTTCAGGAAATGGACCAAATGGAAGGAACGATCAAGTGCTAGAGATTTCATACTTCAAAGCTCTAACACTTGGGGGACTATATATATGAAGGCAAAGAAGACTAAAAGTCAGAACTCAAGCCTGAATCGACCTAAGAGCCAAAAGTCAAGAGCCAATCAAGAGCCAAAAAACAAGATTGAGTCAAAAACCTTTGAATTAACCTTGATAAGGTGTAAACTCTCAAGAAGAATACAAGATGGACACAAGATACATTCCAAGTTCCTTCGAGTTTTTAGGTTAAAGGCAATAATTAGTCATGGGCTAATAGATAGACCCAGGATTTTGAAACCTATTACAAAGAAAGCAGTTATGAAAGAGTTGTAGCTGTTGTACAAAAAATTATTTGTATAAATGAAGAATGATGTATAAAATTTAAAAGTTTAAAGCATAAAACTTCCTCAAATTATTCCTTTTTCTACTTCTTTCATATATTTACACCAATATAAAGTCGAGATGTCTTCTTCATTAGTGTGGTTTATAAAGGGGCCCTCTTTTATAAAAATTCGTGTCTATCAAAATCACAAAATGTTAAAGCATTTTTCAATGCAAGTTTAAATACCAAAGAGTGAAACAAAAACTCAACACCAAAATAAGCGGAGGCTTATATATTAAACTTGGCCAAAATTAAGGTACTTGTTTGTAATCAAACCCCAAAACGAGATAGGGGTAAACTAAATGCCATTCCAAAAAAGAAAAGAAAAACTTCCCATCAAAAAGTTCCAAATAAAACTAAGTAATGAAAAACACTAACGGGCAGCATCCAAGGTGGCATCATTCACTGGTATATCAGCAAAGAGAGAAGATTTAGCTTGGAGATAAGAGGCTTGAACATTAACTTCACCAGGAACAAGATCATCACCTTCGGGAACATCAACCTCAGGTGGAGAAAAGCCTTGACTTTGCTGAGTTTTTTCAATTGTCTCTTTAGTTTTAGCAATCTCAGCATTAAGATCGAAGCCCTCCTGGCTGGCCTCCATCAGAGTCTCGAGGCGAGTATTCAAAAAAACCCAACTCACGTAAAGTGTCAGCTTATCTTCAAGAGCCTCATAGTTTTTCTCCCACTGATCAATCTTGGCCTTCAGCTATTCTTTATCTACATTGGAAGCATCATAGGTAGTCTTCAAAGGGGCAAGAGAACTCTCCAAGCACTTAATCTTATCAGAAGAGGCACGGAGATCTTCTCAAGATTGAGTAAGTGTTTGAACTAACTCTCCGGCATAAGTTTCCTTCTGATTAAGAAGTTACTTCAAACCCCTTATCTCTTCCGTGGCTTTCGAAAGCTGCTCAGCAAATGAAGACTCAAGGATATCCTTATCTTTACCAACTTGACTTGAAAAAGCCTTTTCAGTCGCTAACTCAACGGCAACCATATTCACTTGTTTCTCTAAGGCATTCTTCTCCTTTGCCAGTACTTCCTTCTCCAGTTGAAGACCTTAAAATTGCTCCTTCTAGTTGTCAGATTCAGTACGGTAATCAATGACTTGTTTCTCAGTATGGACAATCCTTTTCATAAGTTAAGTACCTATCAAATTGATCTACAAAAGAAAGTAAATGAGTTATGGTTAAATAAAAAAAGGAAAAAAGAAGAAAAGTTAAAACTCAAACATTCAGAGATGAATGAACAATATCGTTCATCCAAGTCAATGAATTGTGACTCTCCAACTTTGCCTTCTCTACTGGACCAAGCAAAGGTTTCAGCCATACATCAGCTTGACCCGACTTTTTTAGCAAGTTCCCACTCTCAGGAACCTCAGCGGAAATTTTCTTCACTGCCTTATTGCTAGAAGGTTCAACTTCTGCATGAGAAGTAGCAGCAACTGAAATGGCAGAAGCGGTGGAAGCAGTCTCGGGGGTAGCAACAACAGCAACTTTAGGTAAGGGAGCTTGGTAATGAACGAGGACTGACAGTGGAAGGGAAGCGAGAGGCAACTCCTCAGAAACGAGGCCAAAGGCTTCATCACTATCAAATCCACGAGTAAACAACTGTTCAGCAGAATCACGGGGGGGGGGGGGGGGGGGGGGGGGATTTAATTCTTATCAGAAATCACTAACGGAGCACTTTCGGGCTCATCCAAGAGTCTAGAAGGGATTGAACTCGAAAGAGGGGTAGCTTCATCATTAGAAATAACACGCCTCCTAACTCGAGGTGTGCGCACTAAAGAACCCTCCTCTGGTTCTTCTTCACCTTCAGAGCCACGGGCTCCATCAACTTTTGTTTTCGAAGAAGAGCTCACAATTCTCTCTTGAGCAAGAGACATAGAAAGTCTTGTAGAAGAAATAGATGCGGGACTGACACCACGAATAAGAAATCCTAGCAAAAGAAAGAAGTTTGGTAAGAAACTCTTAAGCTAACAGAAGAGAAAGAAATAAATTAAGCGGGAAAAGTACCATGTGTTTTTACTTTCCAACCAAATCTCTGAGAGAGATATTTCCAAGATCTTCTCTCCATAGGGGCAACCGATAATAACTTTTCTACCCAAGCACGAAAGTTAGGAATCTCCTCGAAAACTTCCATGGTTGTTGAAAAAGTAGACAAGAGAATATATGAGTTTCTTTTTTCAAGAAAGGAAAAAATACAAAGGAGAAATACTTACGTGCAAAACTCCACTTTTTCTGGAAAAAGCATATTCTCTTCACCCGCCAAAGTACTAATGGGAGCAGCAACGAACCGGTTATGCCAGCCACTGTCTCTATCATCCTCAGGGCTAACCAATACCCTCTTGCTTCTAGCCACAAGTGAAAAAACCCCTTCACGAAATAATTCAGGGGAATAGAGATGAAGCAAGTGATGAAAGGTGAAAGGCATGGAAGCCAAGTCAGATATATAACGAAGGCAAGCAACAACCCTCCAAACAATAGGACCGATTTGTCCAGGCATACATTGAAGTAGCAGCAAAACTCAATAATTACTGGATCAATGGGTGGTCTAAATCCTAAAGTGAAAGGATATGTGTAAATAAAGGAATAACCAGCCTGGTACGAGGTTATTCTCTGGTTTGAGCCAGGAACTAAAACTGGAAAGTCAGGTTTCCAGTTGCATTCTCTTCGAACAAGAGAAATTAAACTAGTGGTGATTAGGGTAGGATAAATATCAGCACGATCATGGGAGGATAAGGAAGAAACTTGATTTCTTATGGTTTCTCGATCAGTTGAGAAAGAAAATTCATGTGGAACAATTTCATCGACTGTTGGTTCACGTATAGGTTCACTCGATTCCCTATTTCTAGAAGAAGACCTAAAGGTTAAAGAAGCCATATGTTTAGAAAAGGAAGGAGTGAAAATATTGGTTTGAGATGAAGAACCACGATTGGACAACGAGCCTAAACTACGAAGTCTGCTACCTTTTCTACTTCTAACAGGAGCAGAAGAAGGAGCAAGTTCATCGACAATGACAACTTTGCAGGGATCAGGTGTTGATGAAGACATGGTTGTATAAGGAATTAACAGAGGAATATACGCCAAAGTGAGAAGGAAGAATGAAGAAGAAGGGTACTGTAGAATGGAGGTTTCGTAACACCTAAGAAATATGAAGTATTTATAAGGAAAAATTACCATCATAGAAAATAGGTCATGATGAAGTGTCATAATGAAACCGTCACTTCGTGACTGACACAGCCGCAAAAAAGCCCTAAAAACGCTGAGAAGCAGCAGAACCAATCACCAAAATCCATGCGACATATGCATTAAATAAAAGTAACAAACGACGCGTTGGTTCTGAAGAAAACACAATGATATTTGGGAAACAGCGTCAAAGCATTCCCGCCATAAATACTTACCACTTCCCAAATATTCATTGCAGAATATTCAGAAAGTGGGGGGACTATCTGTATTGGTGGTAAATAAATGATACACTTGGAATTGTATTTAGCTGGCAAAGTATGATATGTGGAACAATGAGAAAATGACAACTGACATATTTCATTAAAAAAAGATGTATGAAGCACGGGAGATGCGGGACAAACACCCACGAGATAATAAAGAAGCAACGTTCGAACCTAAACAGATGTTGAAGATGCACAAGCGGATTGAATCAAGACTGGAAAGAGGGAAGATTCACGAACCCATAATTAATGAGGAAGGGGAATCAGAATCGTTAAAAAATTCTTATAGACAGTTACGATTACCAATCATAACGGGCAATTAATATCATTAATGCTTATAATGATTTCGTCATAAATAGGAGGAAACGTTATATTTGTATACTCTTATATAAGGGGAGGGAATCTCGTTTGTAAGGATAAGTTCCGAGTACTATCAAAATACATTTACTTTCTCTTTCTTATTCAGTGCAATTAATTATTCTCTCTTTTTAGTTACTTTTTATCATTTTTATTTCCTTTCAAGTGAATTACCAAGGAAGTAAGGAACTATTTGGTTATTAGTAACCCGATTTCTTCTAAAATTAGACTTTAACTCAAAAATCTTACTTTTTTGGTCGAATAAAATACTATAAAATTATTTTAAACATGACATGAGATTTGGGTAACCTCAAGATGTCATTAATGGTAATGTTGAATTTTAAGACTTGAGACCCCCTGACAACAAAATTTTTCTTTTTTGCAGACAATTCTACTGAATATTGAACATTAGAAGATGTATCTTAAAACAGCCGTTTTCATTAAATATGGACGGAAAAAAAGTGTATCACGAGAAAGGAAAATGTAGCCAAGTGTTGTCCCTTGATATTTATTTCTCGTCAAAAAAATGACGTTCATCCTTCACATGACTTCTTTGAGGTATCAGACTTTTTGTTGAAGAAAAAGGACAAAAGGATAAGGTTCGAAAATGGGAAATAAGGAACGTCATGCGTGACCATATTCTATGCTTTGTAACACTTGTATTTTGTGTATGGAGCTTTGTGAAAGGAAAAAAAATAAAATGAATAGTTCCTCCACTAATTGAGGTTTTTTTATTCCTTAAAGAACATACCATCCTTCTTCTTTTTCTTCGTAATTTGCCACATAATTCAACTGATTAGCCCTACTGCCCCAATAAACCAAAAGCTAAAAGCTAAAGTGATATGGGGTCACCAAAAGTTGGATCTTTTTGTACATTTCATTCGTCCATTTTAATTTTATATACGTCAATTTGGACTTTTCATCATTTCATGTGGGCTCGTTTCTAATACTATTTCGTTTTCTTTCTTTTTCTAGAGCCTATTCATGCAGTAGGCCGAACAGAACCACTACAGTATGTTTGACACTATTTTTTACTCCACGTTTAATTATCGTTTGGACGTAAATTTGATTGAAATTTAAAAAAAAATTATTGTAAGTTATGTTGAAAAATATTTTTTAGAAGTTAAAGTTGTGTTTGGACATGCATTTTGTTTGAAAAAGAGTTGAAGTTTTGTGAATGAAAGAAACAATTTCATCCAAAAATTACCCTATGCCAGTTTTTGGGAACTTAATTTTTTTTCCCCCAAATTATCATGAACAAATAGTATTCTTAAAAAAAAAAGAGTTTCTAAAATGTATAGCCAAACGGGGGGTTAAATAGCCACTTAGGTAGGAATTTCAAAATTACAGTGGTGAAATGAGCGAGAATCTTGCTACTTACGGTAGTTGTACATATAAAAAAGATCATTAGAGAGGAGATAACTCATAACCTTGTATCCAAAAGAACAAATGTAATCACCTAGAGTCGTGGTAGCTCAGTCTCAAAAGAAAAGACATTTCGATTATCCGCGAGTAAAAATCTTTAAGAAGGAAATATGCCACGAGTAAAAATCTTTTTGAAAAATGCACCAAACTCAGAGTTAAATTAGTCAATTCATTCTGCTAAGTATAGTATCATGATTCATGTGCGGTGTGCTCGGACGCGGATCTAAGATTTAAATTTTATGGGTTTAATATTTGAGGTTCTTAGTATTGAACTCATTATATTATTAAAATAATAGGTTCAGTTTGTTGGGATATACTATTAACCATGAAGTTTAGACATAGTATTTTGTTTTATCCTTTATGGAACAATTGTTTATTTAATTTATTCGATTCAATAAAGTACTATTTTAAATAGATCATTTGTTACATGTGTATCCTTTTAGTTATGTAGTAGACAATTTAGTGTATGGAGTCTTAGCTCATGCAGAGAAGATTAAATTGTTGGTTCTCATAATTAATAAACTATGTTCACAATCAAAGATATTTTTGGACAAAATATCTTGATGATTGTAGCACAAGATTATAGTACAATTTGTCTTGATTATGAGAGTGGTTTTACTCCGACTTCTTGTGCTAGTATACTCAGTGTATATTGAACGGACCAAGTAGAGAAAAGATGTTTTTGTTCTGAATATATAAACATTTTTCTCTAAATTCATTAAATGAGCTTATACTCCTAATCTTGATATAATTATTATGATCAATGTAATTTGTTTATTGTTTTGATTTATCAAAAGGTACGACTCTATTCCGAGTTAGTGTATTCCTAATAGATTGGACAATAACGAACAATATTTGTGAATAATAATTAGTTGATAGAATCCATGACTCGGTTCTGAGTTTGATGATACTCCTTTATGTGAGCTTATAAGTTTTCATGTGAAAATCCGGCCGGTGAATTTTGTATACGTCACATGAAATAGTTTAAGCGGAATTCTAAACGATTTAATTAGTTGATTAAATTAAATTTTCAGTGATTTAATTTGATTAATTGGTATTTGAGATCTTAACATGGGGAATTAAAATAAGTGTTATTGAATTTTCGAAATTCACATTGAGGAGTCAATTGCAGTTTTTTAGTGGAATAAATTATAATTAATTATAGTAAGAATTAATTCATGCTAATTTCGAATTAATGCTATAATTGGTAGCCTCTTATTATTTCTGTGGTCCCTGCTATACCTAGTAAAAACCTGAACAAAACTTGGGTAAAAAGTGACTTGGGAGAAAAGTCATCTTGTAGAGCTGAAGTAAGATTCTACTTGTAAAAGCAGAATCCTACACATTTTTGGTGGCACAATTTCGGCCAAAAAATAACTCTACTTAAGGAAAACTAATTTCACCTAATTACTTACTTTTGAGAGTTGTATTGTTTTTGCCCACCCAAAAATAAAATCGTCCAAGGTTTTACTAGGCATATAGCAGAAGACTGCAGCCCTGGATTCTTGCTGTTTGGAAGATTTGTGCAACGATTTCAAGAGGTTAGTGTTTCAATCTTGTGATTATATCATTGTCTAGTGTACATGTATTTGATGTCTGGTTTGGATGCTTGTTTCCGCTGCTCATATTCTAACACAATTTACTATTTATTACAATTTAGTAAATTTTTACACATTAATTTATACTTTGTTCCGAAAATTATAGGTTCAATTGAACCCGTCACTGACATACTATATCCGCCCTTGGGTGTGCGTGTGCCCGTAGATGATTATGTCCCAATTTAAAACTAAATCACTTTCCCAACGTTAACTAGTTATGCCTTAGTAATCTAAACGAGGAAGACGGCAGCAATAACAATAATAAGGGTAAGCACTTACAAATGGATCGATATTTATTTCCATCAAGTTTCAATTTTTTATTTCTTTTTGTCCGTTGATTGTGATTTTTGCCATATAGTATCCCTTATGTCCCAGAAGCTAAGCAAAAGGAAATAAGATATTATAATCTTAGATACTTCCAAAGTGCCCAATTTGATGACTTCATTACAATTATCCATAAAGTATGTTTGACATTTGTTCTTTCGTATAGTAGTGCCACTGTTAGGTACGGTTCTAAATGGTGCATTTTTGACTTTGCTAACACCCCGTGTCTTAATCAATTACTAACCTCCAACCAACATTCTCCCCCATATAATCTATCTTTGTTTATATATATATATATATACTCCCTCCATTCACTTTTACTTGACTTTTACTTGATACGTTTTGACTTTCCACGCCCTTTAAAAAATAATAAGTAATGTGTATAATTTACCACGATACACATATTAATTGATGTACATTTTATTAAATTTGAGAAAATGATTTGAAATGAGTAATAAATATCGTGAGTATAATAGGAAAAAAAATTTCTTCTTTTGATATGCAATAAAGTGACAGATAAAAATGAAAATCTATTTTTAGTATACCTGCCAAGTAAAAGTGAACGGAGGGAGTATATACTAGTATTTATGAACGTGTGTTGCATCTTTGTATTATGGAATCCATTTTTAGCATTAATTAACAATATAATTGGCCATATTAATCTTAAAGTAGACCGGGGGAGTATAATTTAAAAGTATTTAATGTGATGGTATCTTACCGAACACTTCTTTGTGGACGATATATTTTTGTGTGTATGTTTCCTCCTAATGATTTGGTTGCTCTGACTTACTAGAACTCTTGTTGTCGCATCATGATATCCCTCTTGAAAGTGCAACATACAGTTGTTCGTGCGAGAAAACATATTGCGGTAAATATGTCCAATATTTAGGATGTTTGTCCTCGTGCTTTATTTATTATATTTCCAAAATATAAAATACTTTAAATTATTTTGACACAAATTTAAAAGGATATTCCTTAGTTTCGGAAGACCAAAGTTGAATTCAGGGATAAGAATATACTTAGAAGCAAATTGACCAATATTATAATTTTGCATGTATGACGTTATTGTCAAAACTTCAATATATCATATGTGTGCTATTACATAGGCTATTCGGCGTATCTAAGTTTTTCAGTAGCATGAAGGACATATTTTTTTTTTCAAAATCAACCTATATACAATGGAAGATTAAAGTAAGGTAGAAGGTCATTTGATATTAAAGTATTTAAGTATTCTTATTGGTAGTAATTATTGGTATCATTTTCTGCTGAGTCAAAAATTGAAAAATATTTTGCTTTTATTTGATCAACATATTCATTTCTGCAAGCTAAGATAACTTTTTAATTCTATCATGCAATTTGTACAAAAATATTTTTAATCTAATGATAGAAATATTTCTTCTATTAAATGCACTACTATTTGTTGGACTTTAAAGCCATTGGGCTTTAAAGACAAGGAGTGTGAATTGGAAAATGGTGGAAAATAAAATGGAGGAAAATAAAAATTTGCATCAAGTGAGCTTTGTCATGAACTTTGTACCACATTGGTGAAAGACAACTACACTTGTGTGTATAAATATAGAATCACTTCTTAGAGCTCTTAAAAGGAGTTGAAGAGAATGAACCCTCGCGCCGTCGTCGTTGCTCGACTCGGCTTTGGATTTGGATTTGGATTTGTCAAATGATCGATCGATAAGATTATTTTTGGATAAAATTTATTTAATTAATTAGTTAAGAATTAATTAAATGCCAGTCAGTTCATTAACGGAATTGACTGAAACGTATAATCCAAACACTGCCTTTCCCTTCTGAACAGACACCTCTTCACATTACACTGCCTATAATTCCGAGGCATGGCTTCCTTTTCACTCACTGAAAAAATCCAGAATTTCCTTCTGAAAATATACTGCATTCTATTCGCAGTCGAGACTCAAAATCGTAAGTGTGATTTTGCTCTGTTCTTTGAGTTCGTTGGTATCCTGCAACTAGTATTGCCACTGTTGCAGGAAGGTTTATTCCGTTTAATCCTGGGAGGATTTAATCCATTACCTTGGCAACTTGTGAGGGGGTTAAAATTCCTTAAGGACGCACAAGGAAATTGTGGACTCGGAATATTTCATATCATCTACTGATTTTCTGTTTCTTCTAACAGTTTGTTTTAACACAATATCGACAACACTATTATCATTGGGGTTGATAACCAAGTATTCAGGAAGAATCAAATCATCTTTCATTAGATGCTCTTTGTAACGACCCGATCGGTCATTTTGAGCTCTAGTGCATCGTTCAGCAGTTGGAGTCCATGAGCAGGTATTATGACTTGTAAGCATGGTCGGAATTGAATTTCGTAAAGTTCAGAGTTGATTTAGAAAGAGGGTTCTCATTTCGGAATCTTTAAGTTGAGAGAATTGATTAAGAACGGATTTTTGGGTAAAAGACCTCAGGATATGGATTTGAAGGTTCCAACAGGTCCGTATGATGATTTTGGACTTAGGCGTATGTCCGGATCGAGTTTTGGATGGCCCGGGAGCATTTTAGCGCCTACTGTGGAAGTTAGCCTTTGGAAGAATTTTATAAGTTTGAGTTAAAGTGCATTTCAATGTTATCGATGTCCGTTTGTGATTATGAGTCTGGGAATAGCTCCGTATGGTGATTTTGGTATTGGGAGCGTGATCGTAAATGGATTTGGAATTCCGTGGGTCATTTTAGAGTCATTTGGCTAAAGTTAGGAATTTGAAGGTTTTGAGAAGTTTGACTAGAGGTGGAATTTTTTGATATCGGGGTCGGATTCCGATTTTGAAAGTTGGAGTAGGTCTGTTATGTCAAACGTGACTTGTATGCAAAATTTGAGGTCAATTGGACGTGATTTGATAGGTTTCGGCATCGAATGAAGAAGTTTGAATTTCTAAAGTTCATCAAGTTTGAATTGGGGTGTGATTCGTGATTTTAGCGTTGTTTGATGTGATTTGAGGCCTCGAGCAAGTCTGTATTATGTTTTTAGACTTGTGCAGGTGTTTGGTTTGGAGCCCCGAGGGGCTCGGGTGAGTTTCGGAGTAGCTTCAGAGCATTTTGTTGAGAAGTAGGATTTTCTGGTGCATGTGCGATCGCAATTGCGATGTCTTTGTCGCAAATGCGGTCATCACATTTGCAAGGTTATGTTCGCATTTGCGAGGTTATGTTCGCATTTGCGAACTGGGCGGATGAGGGGCATGGTTCGCATTTGTGACGAATGGGTCAGTTTTGCGAGGTCTGAAGGGTTTGCATTTGCGGACCCTGTATCGCATTTGGGAAATGGGCCAGTTCAGTCGTGGGTCGCATTTGCGAAGCTCGCATTTGCGATCTCCCTATCGCAAATGCGACATCTGCGGCTGGAACCAAGGGCTTTTTATTTCGATACTTAGCCCATTTCCCACTTGGTCTTAGGCGATTTTTGAGAGCACTTGAGAAGGGGTTCCATCATCATGGAGAGGTAAGTGATCTCTTCTAGTTATGGGTTAAATGCAAGGATTATATATGGATTTAAACATGTAAAATTGTAGAAATATTGGGATTTTGAAGAAAAACCTAGAAATTTACATTTTTTGATTTTAACCACGAATTTGGGCATGGAATTGAAAATAAATTATATATTTGAGTTCGTGAGGTTATGTGTAAGCTTTATTTTCGAAATTTTTTCGAAATCCGGGCATGTGGGCCCGAGGGTGATTTTATCAACTTTTCAAGTGGAGTTGGGAACTGTTGTAAATAGGATTATAATGGGTATTAGAGTATATATTCATGGAATTTCTCAATATCTGACTAGTTTTGGAGCGTCGAGCATCGATTGAGTTGTTTGAAGGGGCTTGGGAACCGGCTATGGGAATTCGGAGCGAGGTAAGTCTCCTTTTTAACCTTGTAAGAGGGAAATTTCCCCATAGGTGAATTTATATAACATGTGAATATTAGTGGGGGACTATGTAAGCACGAGATGACGAGAGTCCGTACGTAGTGACTATTCCTGCTATGTACGGGTAGTTTTAGGCTTATACCATACTTTGTGAACACTGTTAATTTAATATATGCACTATTTGTATTGGATGAGAATTCATTTCAATATCTTAAGAATTTTGAAGGTTTCAAGTAAATTATCATTTAAAAAGGATTGAGGAAAAATATGTTATGTTTATATGTAACCGCTTCGCAATTATCTTCCGCGAGCAGGGTGATCCTTTCCACTACTCTCATGGGAGCGGGCCGTTCAACCCTTCGGCAGTGTACAATTTATTATTATGTTGGATCGGGTCGTACAACCTCGGCATGTTTTGCATGCTTGTAATGCTTGCTTGAGATTTACAAAATTGATATTTCCTCCCTGGACTGAGATAAATTGATAAAACGATGAAATATAAATCTCTGGAAATCTATTGTTATTAATGGAATTGTTTACCTGCTCCAGGACTTATGAGTTTACATTTGCCTTATAATGTCACGACCCAAAATACATAAGGTCGTGCTGGCGCCGGACATCACTGTCAGGCAAGCCAATCATTAATTAATCGAAATAATTTCCGGTTTAAAACATTTATGAAAAATATTTTCTTGCACTTTATTACATTTTAACCAAATATAAATATGTTAAGTAAAACAATAGTTTAAGTATTACACTTTAACAAATATACCCCAACACATATCCCAGAACCTCGTGTCACAAGTACATGAGCAATTTCTAAGAATTTATACAATCATTACAAAGCTTGTCCGAAATACAACTGGAAAAGGAAATTTAATAATGAGATAAATATAGTACGAAGGAGACTCTGTCATGCGGATCGCCTCCGGATGATGCAGCTCGCCTAAGTCTCTGAATCCTCCACATTGCTATGAAAGTACATGTGCAATAAAATGTACAGCAAGTGTAGCATGAGTACAAAAATAACGTGTACTCAGTAAGTCGCCCGCCTAACCTCAGAGAGGTAGTGACGAGAGGTCAAATTAGACACTTACTAAAGATCAATTTAGAAAATTTAAGTATGAACTAAGCATGATTATCATAGGCAATTTATTAAAATCAGGATTTAAATGTTTTCAACTCTGTTCACGTTTAACACTTTATATATTCGTCATATTAATACAATTAATCAACATGGGTGATTTAATCAAATAACAATTAATCGACGTGAAGGAACAACTTCTTCCAAAATCTCTTTTAATAACTTTAAATCTCTGTCATTTCAATTGATAATTTAATATTTCAGGCTAGTAATCAGGCAAAATCATAGCAACTACGCAACAAATATCATGCGCAAGCAATGCCGAGGGTCGAACAAAGCGGACCAACAATAATAAATTGTGCACTGCCGAAAGGTCGAACGACTCGAACCATATATGCATCTATTTGCCCCGCTCGTGAATCGATCATGCGACGCGGTTAAAAATAATACGGCTAGCCTGCTCACGAATTATACCTGCGACTCAGGTGCTCATATGGATACACACACAAATACAGGGTCATCCTGTTCGCGAATCATACAGGCGACTCAGGCACCCAAAGTTACACATATCCACATAATAAATTCGTATTTTATCAAGAAAATAGTTTTACTTAGGAAAGTGGTAAAATTCTTCTTAACGGAACATGAAATATAGCTTTTAAATCTTTGTTTTGAAACTCATTTGTCAAGTTTAATGATATTCCGTAACACAACCCAGTCCAGGTACACAAATATCCACAGAGGAATCAATTCTATTTCTAGAAAATTAACAAAATGAACTCTAGTCTTCTTTTAGATATTCAATTACGATTTCGATTATATTAACAGTTTAATATTACAGGCAGGATTACAGGTACAACACGTAAGGCATGCTAGTGGGTCCTAGACTACCCGGACATGGCCTAATAGCAGCTACGCACGGGCTCCCGTCACCTCGTGCGTACGTAACCCCCGAAGATAATAGCATGTACTGAATTAATTCATCTAAGGGGACGATTCCCCCTCACAAAGTTAGAAAGGATACTTACCTCGCTCCGAAATTTCCATAACCGGCCTCCAAGCCCTTCCGACGACTCTAACGGACGCATAACGCTCCGACTACCACATAACGGCAAAGCAAAGAAAATTCATCCTAATACTCACAACAAATTCAAATTATATACTTTCCCAACCCCGCTCAGTGAAATGACCAAAATGCCCTCGGGCCCACGTGCTCGGAATCCGAAATTTCTCGAAGATGTATTCTACCCACAGCCTTACTAACTCAAATATACAATTTACTCAAATATTCATGCTAAATTCGTGGCTAAAAATCCAATATATTTTCCATTTTCTAGGTTTCTTCAATATTTTCCAAATTCCTACCAATTTCCATGCCTAATCCATGCACAAAATCTTGTATTTAACTTAGAGGCATGAAGTAGTTACTTACCTTGACATTGCATGAATGAATCCTCTCTTGAAGCTCTCTTTAAATCGCCTAAGCCATGAGAAAAATGAAGACAAATGAACCAAAATTCTTGTTTTAAAACATTCTGCCGAGGCCGATTTCAACACCTGCGGTCCTACCTCCGCACCTACGATTCTGCAGGTGCGACCAATCTCTCACACCCGCGGCTTCCTCAACTCCTGCCAAAAATCGCACCTGCGCCCCACTGTCCGCACCTGCGGCTTCGTAGGTGCGAAAATTCCCTCGCACCTGCTGTCCCCAGCCAAGTCTGCCCACTCTCGGACCTGCGGCGCCCAAGCCGCACCTGCGGCCAAATCCTCGCAGGTGCGGATCACACCAGATGACAACAATCTTAACTTCTTCAAACTTCAAATCTTGATCCGTTAACCACCCGGAATCGACCCGAGGACCCCGGGACCCCGTCAAATTATACCAACCTGTTCCAAAATATAATGCGGACTTGCTCGAGGCCTCAAATCAAATCAAACAACATCGAAACCACGAATCACACCCAAATCCCAACTTTATGAACTTAGAAATTTCCAACTTCTACATCTGATGCCGAAACCTTTCAAATCACGTCCGATTGACCTCAAAATTTGCGGGCAAGTCATATTCGACATTACAGACCTGCTCCAACTTCCGCAATCGCATTTCGACCTCGATATCAAAACTTCCACTTCCAGTCGGATTTCTAAAAAAAAAAGCCTTCAAATCTCTATCTTTAGCCAAATGACTTCAAAATGACCTATGGACATCCAAATTCACTTCCGATCGCGCTCCTAACTCCAGAATCACCATACGAAGCTATTCCCAGACTCGGAATCCCAAACGGACATCAACAATACTGAAATGCACTTCAAGCCCAAATTTATGAAATTCTTCTAAAATGCTAACTTCCACAATATGCATCGAAACGCTCCCGGGTTATCCAAAACTCGATCCGGACATACGCTCATGTCCGAAATCATCATACGAACCTGCTGGAACCTCCAAATCCTGATTCGGAGGCCGTTTACTCAAAATTCCAATCTTAGTTGATTCTACCAACTCAAATCTTTTGAAATGAGAATTTTCTTTCCAACCCAACTCTAAACTTCCCGAAATTCAATTCCGATCACACCTACAAGTCATAACACCTGAAACGAAGCTGCTCACGACTTCAAACCACTAAACGACGCACTAGAGCTCAAAACAACCGGTCGGGTCATTACATTCTCCCCCACTTAAACCGACGTTCTTCCTCGAACGTGCTAAGAACTGTTCTGGAGTTATCTGAAATCACTGCTTAACACCTCGAGCACCTCGTGCTACCAAAACCCAGTTGAGTACATTAGCTTGATCAAATCTGAAGATTCCTCCTCCTATCCATATAATAAGCTCAGAATTCATTCAAACACCTGAAATTTCTCTACCAGGCCTAGTTCCAATATATAAACACCGTATCTATTACCACATGACATACCAGAACATGACTGCATACCTTTGTTGAATTAGCGCCATGCACCGCAAGATTCATCATCTAACCATGATGACGTTCCCTGAACCTTAATGGACAAAATTCCACGAATCTGATGCTCCCAATGCACCTCATGATATATATATATATATATATATATATATATATATATATATACATCCTGCTATAATGCTGACGATACCACCACAATGGAGGAAATGTGCAGAAATTCATACTCAACTGCAGAGTTAACAAATCCTTGAATACCNCAGCGCAATCATAATAACACATGGATTTGACGAAGACGGAACAACATCCGCTGTTCTAATACCTTTCCATGAAAAGCGCTCTACTGAAATGTACATGCCTGGCTCATACGGAGCCCATTATCATATTTAAATCCATCCACAGACATTGAGTCACCTTGCTCGCACAAAACTAAGCTGATAGCTTTTACCTGGGTTCACATTAACCCACTTCCTCTCATAATATTCAAGGACAACCATCATAGCCGGTACAAACACACCACAATCCACAACCAAATGAACTGAACGCCTCTCAGGCCTAACTTCTCAAATAAATAACATTGCTCTTCTTTATGCTCAACCCAAATCCTAAATCCATCAAGTGACTACCTGTCACACTTTATACAATATTTTCACGGTCACGCTTCCACGACCTTCCACACAAGGCAACAAATGTGCACATCCACCACTGGCCATACTATGTTGTAAGACAAATCAAGAACCCATAACCAGGGTACAGAGCCTCTTCCACCGAATATCCATCTCAAGTGACACTGAAGGTAACACCAGCTTACTCTGAACTTTCAAATCACTTTTTCTTGCTCCTCCGAGCTCATGACACCCTTATTAACACCGAACCGTAATCTCGATTCTTACTCCCAGTTACATACTGTTTACCGCACCTGACATGCCAATATGAGGTAACACAAGAATTCCATCATAACTTCTGAACCACCAATAGGGTGAACACTTCATCATATAGAAACCTTTTACTTAACTCAATTCAAGAGTACCATCTCAACACACAAGTGAATTCCCACTATCACCCAACATGCAAATCCTTAAGTAGTAGTCTATACCACCATAACCCTTCCGGGGTCCGCCTACACCTGACAGGCCATAACACTAAAATGCTCCCACATGAAATTCGTTACGACAGCCGACAAGCCCCTCACACACCGGCACAAACCACATGCATAACTAAATCACATCAAAGGAACTGATCACTGCCGCAAACGTGCCATTTCAACCATGGCTAATCAATCTATTTGCTTTTAATCATCTTCAATTTTCCTCAGGAATAATAGCAACTTCCTTCCACTCATAGCAAACTCAACCCTCACTCATCCCGAGTGGCCTTGATTCGCGAGACTATGCTGCCTAAATCCCGCAACCCATCTCATACTCTTCTGATAATCTTTCTACAATTCGGAGTTTATTCCTCTCACTCCTCCAATACTATCTTGCATGCTGGAACATATCATAGAACATTCCAACCATCCTCCCTTTTCTCAGAAATTACTCTGCAAAAGCTTGATTCTCGATCATACTACTGCCTGAAATCCCTAAACGCCACATTCTTAACTTTTGACTCACTAGGATCGCTCTTGAGAGTCACCCACTCCGACTGGCCCCGAATAAAATCAACTCCAAGTCTCTTCTAGCACAGGAACACCGTTTTCAAGGAAACATGTGACCGAGTCACTATCCTGACAACTCACCTATGCCTTAGGCAAAATTTTGAATCTTACAAAGCCTAACTCTGGCCGACAGGGCCAACTTTTGCACATATTCATCAGATTCTACGCACAATCGCCATTTTACTCCTTTCCCTTAGCTAAAATAACTTGCCAACATGCCGACAATCCGCGACCCTATGCGAAGACAACCCTACAACCCAACTGCAGATGATGGGACTCCCCCACTTAGCCCGAAGCTACTCCTTACAACACTCTAGACCCTGCTGAGATCCTTTCTCCTTTGATAACGCGATCTATCTTAACCAATCCGTCCAATTCTTCCAGATCCTCTTGCTAGTACTCCCTAAATACTCAAATTCTCTAGCATCATTCACACGTTCTGCCTCCTACCGAATAGCCACCAGAACCCCTCACCGAGACCTGCCAACCCTGCCATTGCTAACCTATTCACAGAAGATAACCCACCTGTGGAAATCACCCGCGGACACCTTCCAACGACGCTGAAATGCAAGCTCTCTGCGACTTCAATACCCCCTCCTACACCCTTATTCATTTACCAACTTTACTAGTCCGTCCGCTCCTCATGGATATCCATTAAATGTGCGACAATATCTTCAAATTCCAAGCCATGCTGCCGCTCCCCCACTTTGCGACTGCTCGACTTCCGCTTCTTACTCCTAACCTCTTAGAGATGGAACCACCGCCTAGCCTCACTTCAGGACCATTCTCTATAGCTCTCAAACCAACAGATCACCACGAATTCAAGCTCTCTGAAGATCATCTTTCTCTAGCTGCCTTCATTACCAACCCTTATCCGGTACTGAACCACCACACCTCACGATCTCTGCCAACCGGTTTCTTCAATACTTCTTCTCAATACTCTGACCCCACACAACCGAAGAAACCATAGCACCGCCAAACCTAAAACATTCCATTCGATCGATGACGATGACTACACGTCACAGGTGCATATCCCACCTCACTTGAAGACACCAAGTCTTACTACTTTATCAACCCCAACCGGACCATTCAGAATCCAAATGCCTTTCCCCTGCCGGAACAAAAACACCGAAATCTCGAAATCAAACTCTGAGAAGACCTCCATTCAAACCATTCATCACCCCCAACATACGAGCAAGAATTCTATCATCATAACGACATCGCGCGACAACCAATCGCAAGCATCATCACTATCTGAGCACAACCTTAAAGCTCCCAGGAACACAACTACTGAGATGAAACAACATATTATTCTTCTACAGGGCCACAACAACAGCCCCCACCAAATACAGATGGAAACATCTCGAATTACATCCGTAGCACCATTTCAATTCCTCAAATTTCTGATTCATAGCAAGCGCTTCGCGACGCGTAAGATTGAGTAGGAATGAACATAGGCATAAACCTCAAAGGAATCAACTCACACGATGAGGAATCAAGAAGGGAAGTACTCCTAACAGCCCTGTAGCCTCTCGAAGATAAGTAAAGACGTCTCCATACTGATCTGCAAGACTCTACTAGACTTGCTCATGACTCGTGTGACCTACGGGAACCTAGCGCTCTGATACCATGTTATCACGACCCAAAATCCATAAGGTTGTGATGGCGCCTGACATCATTGACAGGCAAGCCAATCATTAATTAATCGAAATAATTTCCGGTTTAAAACATTTATGAAAAATATATCCTTGCACTTTATTACATTTTAACCAAATAGAAATCTGTTAAGTAAAACAATAGTTTAAGTATTACACTTTAACAAATATACCCCAACATATATCCCAGAACCCCGTGTCACAAGTACATGAACAATTTCTAAGAATTTATACAATCATTACAAAGCCTGTCCGAAATACAACTGGACAAGGAAATTTAATAATGAGATAAATAAAGTACGAAGGAGACTCTGTCAGCTGCGGATCGCCTCCGGATGATGCAGCTCGCCTAAGTCTCCCCTCCACATTGCTATGGAAGTACCTGTGCAATAAAATGCACATCAAGTGTAGCATGAGTACAAAAATAACGTGTACTCAGTAAGTTGCCCGCCTAACCTCAGAGAGGTCAAATTAGACACTTACTAAAGGTCAATTTAGAATATTTAAGTATGACACTAAGCATGATTATCATAGGCAATTTATTAAAATCAGGATTTAAATGTTTTCAACTCCGTTCACGTTTAACACAGTATATCTTTGTCATATTAATACAATTAATCAACATGGGTGATTTAATCAAATAACAATTAATCGACGGGAAGGAACAACTTCTTCCAAAACCTCTTTTAATAACTTTAAATCTTTGTCATTTCAATTGATAATTTAATATTTCAGGCCAGTAATTAGGAAAAATCAAAGCAATTACGCAACAAATATCATGCGCAAGCAATGCCGAGGGTCGAACGGCGCGGACCAACAATAATAAATTGTGCACTGTCGAAGGGTCGAACGGCTCGAACCATAGATGCATCTATCTGCCCCGCTCGCGAATCGTTCATGCGACGTGGTTAAAAATAATATGGCTAGCCTACTCGCGAATCATACCTGCGACTCAGGTGCTCATATGAATACACACACAAATACAGGGCCATCCTGCTCGCGAATCATACATGCGACTCAGGCACCCAAAGTTACACATATCCACATAATAAATCCTTATTTTATCAAGAAAATATTTTTCTGAGGAAAGTGGTAAAATTATTCTTAAACGAACATGAAATATAGCTTTTAAATCTTTGTTTTGAATCTCATTTGTCAAGTTTAATGCTATTCTGTAACACAGCCCAGTCCAGGTACACAAATATCCACAGAGGAAAAAATTCTCTTTCTAGAAGATTAACAAAAGGAACTCTAGTTTTCTTTTAGATATTTAATTACGATTTCGATTATATTAGCAGTTTAATATTACGGGCAGGATTACAAGTACAACATGTAAGGCATGCTAGTGGGTCCTAGACTACCCAGACATGGCATAATAGCAGCTACGCAAGGACTCCCGTTACCTCGTGCGTATATAGCCCTAGAAGATAATAGCATGTACTAAATTAATTCACCTAGGGGGACGATTCCCCCTCACAAAGTTAGAAAGGAGACTTACTTCGCTCCGAAATTTCCATAACCGGCCTTCAAGCCCTTCCGACAACTCCAACGGACACACAACGCTCCGAAACTACCACATAACGGCAAAGCAATGAAAATTCATCCTAATACTCACAACAAATTCAAATTATATACTTTCCCAACCCCGCTCAGTGAAATGACCAAAATTCCCTCGGGCCCACGTGCCCGGAATCCGTAATTTCTCGAAGATGTATTCTACCCATAGCCTTACTAACTCAAATATACAATTTACTCAAATCTTCATGCTAAATTCGTGGCTAAAAATCCAATTTTTTTTCCATTTTCTAGGTTTCTTCAATATTTCCCAAATTCCTATCAATTTCCATGCCTAATCCATGCATAAAATCTTGTATTTAACTTAGAGGCATGAAGGAGTTACTTACCTTGACATAGCATGAAATAATCCTCTCTTGAAGCTCTCCTAAAATCGCCTAAGCCATGAGAAAAATGAAGACAAATGAACCAAAATTCTTGTTTCAAAACATTCTGCCCAGGACGATTTCCGCACCTGCGGTCCAACCTCCGCACCTGCGATTTCGCAGGTGCGACCAATCTCTTGCACTTGCGGCTTCCTCAACTCCAGCCAAAAATCGCACTTGCACCCCACTGTCCGCACCTGCAGGTGCGGAAATTGCCTCGCACCTGCGGTCCCCAGCCAAGCCTACCCACTCTCGCACCTACAACGTCCAAGCCGCACCTGCGACACCCAAGCCGCACCTGCGGCGCCCAAGCCGCATCTGCAGCCAAATCCTCGCAGGTGCGGATCACACCAGATGATAGCAATCTTAACTTCTTCAAACTTCAAATCTTGATCCGTTAACCACCGGGAATTCACCCGAGGCCCCGTCAAATTATACCAACCTATTCCAAAACATAATGCGGACTTGCTCGAAGCCTCAAATCACATCAAACAACATCGAAACCACGAATCTCACCCAAATCCCAAATTTATGAACTTAGAAATTTCCAACTTCTACATCTGATGCAGAAACCTATCAAATCACGTCTGATTGACCTCAAAATTTGTGCACAAGTCATATTCCATATACAGACCTGCTACAACTTCCAGAATCGTATTCCGACCTTGATATCAAAACTTCCAATTCCGGTCAGATTTCTAAAAAAACCTTCAAATTTCTATCTTTAGCCAAATGACTTAAAAATGACCTACGGACATCCAAATTCACTTCCGACCGCGCTCCCAACTCCAGAATCACCATACGAAGATATTCCCAGACTCGAAATCCCAAATGGACATCAACAACACTGAAATGCACTTCAAGCCCAAATTTATGAAATTCTTCTAAAATGCTAACTTCCACAATATGCATCGAAACGCTCCCGGGTTATCCAAAATCTGATCCGGACATACGCCCAAGTTCAAAATCATCATACGAACCTACTGGAACCTTAAAATCCTGATACAGAGGTCGTTTACTCAAAGTTCCAATCTTAGTTGATTATTCCAACTTAACACTTCTGAAACGAGAATTTTCTTTCCAACCCAACTCTAAACTTCTGTAAATTCAATTCCGACCACACCTATAAGTCATAACACCTGAAACGAAGCTGCTCACGACTTTAAATCGCTGAACAAATGCGCTAGAGCTCAAAATGACCGGTCGAGTCATTACATATAAAATCCATGATTTTTCACATTATTAATATATTACTATTGGACCACTTGTAAGTGTCTAAATCGACCTCTCGTCATAACTTCTTCCTTCGAGGTTAGATGGGATACTTACTAGGTACACGTTGTTTTTGTACTCACTCTACACTTGCTGTTCATTTTTGTTGCACATGCACATGTACGACTAGTGACCTAGTAAGGCGTAGCAGCATGGTTGATACGGAGACTTAGGTGAGCTGCACCTCTCGAGATGACCCGCAGACAGAAGAGTCTCTTCAGAGTATTGTATTGTATCTTCTTTGCTGTCCATTTTGTATTTCGGATAGTTATTACATAGGTTCTGGGATGATTTCAGAATTACTTGGTAGATAAACTTTGTAGAGACGTCATTATTTTTTAAATGAATTTTATTTTCTAATGTTTAAAAAGAAATAATTTCGAAAATACTAAAAACGAGAATTTACTAGTTATATAGTGTTGGCTTGCCTGACCGTGGTGTCCGACACCATCACGACCCTTGGTGGATTTTGGGTCGCGACAACATGGTATCAGAGCACTAGGTTCCCTTAGGTCTCACGAGTCTTGATCAAGTTTAGTAGAGTCTTGCGGATCGGTACGGAGACGTCTGTACTTATCTTCGAGGGGATACAGGGCTGTTAAGAGTACTTTCCTTCTTGATTCCTCATTGTGTAGTTTGATTCCTTTGAGGCTTATGCCTTCATTTACTTTTCATTCGATCTTATGCGACGCGAAGCGCTGGTTATAAATTTGGAAGTGAGTAATTGTAATTGTACTACAGATGTGGTGCGGGATGTTTCTCCTTGCTTGGTTTTTTGGGTTATTATCGTCGCTTTGCGGAAGGATATTCTGTTATCTCAGCTCAGTAGCTGTGCTTCTAATAGCTTTGAGGCTATGCACGGGTTGCTATGATGCTTATGAACGGTTATCGTGCAGTATTGAGGTGATGGTAGGATGTTTGCCTATGTATCGGGGCAGTGAATGACTTGAAAGGAGGTTTGCTCAAAGAACGATTTAGAGATTCGGTATTTTATTTCCGGTGGAGGAAAAGCAATCGGACTACAAATATTCAAGTTTGGGTTGATAAAGTAACGAGACTTGGTGTTTTCGAGCGTGGTGGAGTTTTCATCTGCGATGTGGTGTCGTCGTCCCCGATTGAATGTGTTAAGTTCGTCGGTATTATGACCTTCTATAATATGCCTTTGGGGAAGGATATTGTGAGATAGTACAGGAGAAACGACTGTCAGAGATCACGGAGTGCGGTGGTTCAGGATTGAATGGGTATTTCAAATGCTGACGGCTCGAGAAGGAGGATCTTCGGAAAGGGTGGAAGTTAGCAGTGATCTATCGGTTCAAGTGCTACAGAGATAGATACTGATCTAAGGCAAAAACTGAGCAGCAAAGTATGAGGAAGGACATGTGGAAGTGTCAGACGATGGTTAAAATTCTAGAAGGCCAAGCATGAGAAACAGGAGTCGAATGGTTGCTTAAAGGAGTAAGTCTGACCAAAGTGGGAGAGTGGCAGAGTAGCATATGGGTTCAGTGACAGGATAACTACACACCTGAAGGAAAGTTTGGAATGATTTGGGGATTTTAGTGGACGGTGATTGGGTCCACGGGCTTAATTTGAAATATTGACTATTATACGGGAGGAGATTGGATGCAATAGAAAAGAGTTGCTTGATATGAACAAGGATACAATGTAACTTTGAATTGGAAGATATTGTCGCACACTTGGTTGAGGTCCATAAAGAGTGAGCGGACTGGTACAATTGGTGAAGGAGGAGGGGGCTCAGGATGGGTTATTGATGTCATAGTAATTGTACCCCGTGTAGCGATGTTGGAAGATATCGTCAAGTAATTTCCACAGGTGGGTTATCTCCTATGAGCAGGTCAGTGTTCGCGTAGTTGGCGAAGCTTCTGCGAAGGATTTTATCGACTCTCCAGTAAGAGGTCAAATATGTGAATGTTACTAGAGATTCAGAGTGTTCGTGAAATGCTAACAGAAGGATTTCGAGGAATTTGGCGAGTTGGTTGTGCAGGAATAGTTCAGCGATGAAGAAATAATCTTGGTGGATTCCAGAGTTGTGTAATAGTAGCTTCAAAATAAGTGGGAGAGTCCCACCGCCTACGGTTGGATTTCATGGTCGTCTATTTGTGAGATTTCTGGTTATTAGCATATTGATGGATTATTACAGCTAAGGAAAACAACATAAGTGGTAATTTGAGCAAAAAAATTGATAAATGTGTGCTATAGTTGGGTTTATTGGCTCGTGTTCGGGCTTTGGATGTTTAGAGTAAGCTGGTATTGTCTTCGACGTCACATGTGATCGGTGTTTGCGTAAGAGGATTTGCATTCTGGTTACAGATTCTTGACTTGCCTTACAACATTTGTATGGCTAGTGGTATGTGCAGACTGGTTACCTAGTGCATGAGGTCTGGAAATATGTTCCACGGGAAGATCGGTATAAGTGTGACATGTAGTCACTTGATTGATTGAAGATTTAAACCAAGTATGAAGAATGTGGAAATATTGCTTATTTGAGAATTTATGCCTGGAGGCCGCTCGGTTCATTTGGTTATGGATTGTGGAAGTTGTCCCGATTATGATAGTTGTTCTTGTGTGTTATGGGGGAAAGGGGGTTATTGTGGACCCTTGAAGGGTTGTTAGCCTAGTACGATGCGGTCAAAATCGACTTGAGGTCTATGTATGGAATTTAATATGAATGTGGGCTCTATATCATGCCAGATATGTTCAGTTCAGCATAGTGCTCCTCATGGAGGAGTATTCGGTCGTTGGATGTTGTTTCATCGTCGGCTATTTCATGTAATGTTATATTGTGCCGTGTGAGTTGTGTAACAGCTTGATAAATTTCCTATGTGTTGAGGTTCCGCATAGCGATGGTGTTATTTGAGCAGGATGGCTCTTGAGATTCATATCATATATCGCACCTCAGTTGTGCTTGAGTTTTGTAGTGTATGGCGCTATCTGTCTCCCCAGGGATGGTATTATGCACTTAGTGCTCTTGTGACCGATATTCGGTATTTTGTTGTAATGAGCAATTTAGCTCGATGTGTATCTCATTATGTGAATTTTATGTGTGGATCGGGTGGCACGCCGCCACGGGTATGTTGTTTGGATTGGGTTGCACACCGCAACAGTGTGATGATGAGTACAATCTTTATATTCTATTTTTGTGTGTTTTGTTTCCCCTTTTCTGAGGAAATTTCATATTAGTTGCATGACTTGAGCAAGTCCCTTTCAGAGTTCGTCTTCCTTATGTATCACGTTCGAGTTATAGCCTATTGGCACGTTGTGGCATCATATGAGACTTATGGTCATGTACGGGGTGGCTTATTGTCTGAGCAGTTCGTACTGGGAGAGACGAGAGTATTAGGTCTGGGATCAGTGCAATCGGATTATATGAAGTATATTGAGGAGCAAATATCATTATTTGGTTCAGAATGAGGTGATGGTTCTTGTCAGGAGTATAGACTCAATGATTTGTTGACTCGGCAGTTGGTTGTAAATTTCTACACATCTCTTCAGTCGTGGCATTTTTCCAGAGTTGAAACAAGACTTATATATGTCATGGGGTGCGTTGGGAGCACCAGATTCCTAGAATTTTGGCTACTGTTATCGGGGGGTGTTATTATGGTCATGTGAGTTATGCAGTGCATAGTGAATTCAACAAAGGTATGTAATCTTGTATCGGTGCATCGTGTGGTGATTGATACGGTGTTTATATGTTGGAAGCAGGCCTGGCAAAGAAGTTGGATGCTGAAATTGGTCTCTAAGGCTCATTTCCCTAAATAAAAGAGAATATCTTCAGATTTTCTTGAGCTAATGTGCTCAACTGAGTTGTGGTAGCACGAGTAGGTGATCGAGGTGTTAAACAGTAACTTCGAACAACTCTAGCGCAGTTCTTAGCACGTTCGAAGACGAACGTATGTTTAAGTGGGAGAGAATGTAACGACCCGATCGGTCATTTTGAGATCTAGCGCGTCGTTCAGCCGTTGGAGGCCATGAGCAACTTCAATTCAGGTATTATGACTTGTACGCATGGGCGGAATTGAATTTCGGTAAGTTCGGAGTTGATTTGGAAAGATGGTTCTCATTTCGGAATCTTTAAGTTGAAAGAATTGACTAAGAATAGATTTTTGGGTAAAAGAACTCAGATTCGGGATTTGAAGATTCCAACAGGTCCATATGATGATTTTGGACTTGGACTTATGTCTGGATCGGGTTTTGGATGGCCCGAGAGCGTTTCGACTCCTATTGTGGAAGTTAGCCTTTGGAGAATTTTATAAGTTTGGGTTGAAGTGCATTTCAATATTGATGTCCGTTTGGGATTCTGAGTCTGGGAATAGTTCCGTATGGTGATTCTGGTATTGGGAGCGCGATCGAAAATTGATTTGGAGGTCTGTGGGTCATTTTGGAGTCATTTGGCTAAAGTTAGGAGTTTGAAGGTTTTGAGAAGTTTGACTGGAGGTGAAATATTTTATATCGGGGTCGGATTCCGATTTTGGAAGTTGGAGTAGGTCCGTTATGTCAAACGTGACTTGTGTGCAAAATTTGAGGTCAATTGGACGTGATTTGATAGGTTTCGACATCAAATGAAGAAGTTTGAATTTCTAAAGTTCATCAAGTTTGAATTGGGGTGTGATTCGTGATTTTAGCATTGTTTGATGTGATTTGAGGCCTAGAGCAAGTCTGTATTATGTTTTTAGACTTGTGCGGGTGTTTGGTTTCGAGACCCGAGGGGCTCGGATGAGTTTCAGAGTAGCTTCAGAGCATTTTGTTGAGAAGTAGGATTTTCTGGTGCTGGTGCGATCGCAATTGCGATGTCTTGGTCGCAAATGTGGTCATCACATTTGCGAGGTTATGTTCGCATTTGTGAACTGGGCGTCTGAGGGGTATGGTTCGCATTTGTGGCAAATGGGTCGCTTTTGCGAGGCCTGAAGGGTTCACGTTTGCGGACCCTGTATCGCATTCGCAAAATGGGCCAGTTCAATCGAGGGTCGCATTTGCGATGCATTCTTCGCATTTGCGATCTCCCTATCACAAATGCGACATCTGCGGCTGTAACCAAGGGCTTTTCAGTCGGAGACTTAGCCTATTTCCCTCCTTTCCCACTTGGTCTTAGGCGATTTTTGAGAGCACTTGAGAAAGGGTTCCATAATCATCGAGAGGTAAGTGATTTCTTCTAGTTATGGGTTAAATGCAAGGATTATATATGGATTTAAACATGTAAGATTGTAGAAATTTTGGGATTTTGAAGAAATTTGGGCATGAAATTAGAAATAAATATATTTGAGTTTGTGAGGTTATGGGTAAAGTTTATTTTCGAAAAAATTTCAGAATCCGGGCACGTGGGCCCGAGGGTGATTTTATCGACTTTTCAAGTGGAGTTGGGAATTGTTGTAAATAGGATTATAATGAGTATTAGAGTATACATTTATGGGATTTCTTAATATCTGACTAGTTTTGGAGCGTCGAGCATCGATTGAGTTGTTTGAAGGGGCTTGGGAGCCGGTTATGGGACTTCGGAGCGAGGTAAGTCTCCTTTCGAACCTTGTAAGAGGGAAATTTCCCCATAGGTGAACTTATATAACATGTGATTATTTGTGGGGGACTATGTACGCACGAGGTGACGAGAGTCCGTACGTAATGACTATTCATGTTATGTCTGGGTAGTTTCAGGCTTACACCATGTTTTGTGAATACTGTTAATTGATTATATGCACTATTTTTATTGGATGGGAATTCATTTCAAGATCTTAAGAATTTTGAAGGTTTAAAGTAAATTATTATTTTAAAAGGATTGAGAAAAAACATGTTATGTTTATATGTAACCGCTTCGCAATTATCTTCCACGAGCGGGATGATCCTTTCCACTACTCTCATGGGAGCGAGTTGTTCACCTCGGCAGGTTAATAGATGCATCTGGTATGTGCCGTTCGACCCATCAGCAGTGCACTTTTTATTATTATATTGGACCGGGCCGTACAACCTCAGCATGATTTGCGCATGCTTGTAATGCTTGCTTGATTGTAAATCTGATATTTCCTCCCTGGTCTGAGATAAATTGATAAAACGATGAAAGATAAATCTCTGGAAATCTATTATTATTAACGGAATTGTTTACCTGCTCTAGGACGTAAGAGTTTACATTTGCCTTATAAAATCCATGATTTTTCACATTATAAATATATTACTATTGGACCACTAGTAAGTGTCGAAGTCGACCTCTCGTCACAACTTCTTCGAGGTTAGATGAGATACTTACTGGGTACACATTATTTTTGTACTTTTACTACACTTGTTGTGCATTTTTGTTGCACATGCACATGTACGACTAGTGACCTAGGCAGGCGTAGCGGCATGGTTGATACAGAGACTTAGGTGAGCTGCACCTCTTTCAGAGTATGGTATTGTATCTTTTCTTTTCTGTTAAATTTGTATTTCGGCTATTACATCTGTTTCCTAGAAATTGCTCATGCACTTGTGACACCGGGTTCTGGGATGATTTCAGAATTACTTGGTAGATAAACTTTGTAGAGACACCATTATTTATTCAATGAAGTTTATTATTTATTGTCTAATGTTTAAAAGAAATGATTTCGAAAATACTAAAAACGTGAATTTACTAGTTATATGTGTGTGTGCGTGTGTGTGTGTGTGATTTTTATTTAAGTTGTTTGAAGAGGTATATCAAATCTAACGTGGATGGCCTCACAATAAAACGTTCATGGTACACCAATTGCTATTATTGCTAACAGTATCATGCATCTTGATATGATATTTGCAAGTAATGACATGAAAATATTATTTTGATTCTGCCGGAGGCATCTACAAAGAATAATCCCGCTATACCATAGTCTACTCTTTATAATATAGTCCTGAAAACTTATTCTTATTTAGGATTTAGTTTTGATTGTGCTTCCTCAAACACTTGTATATCATTTGATTCTTAATAATATACTAACATTTTTACTGTGTGTTCTAACTTTTTTAATCTCTAACGCTCTTTTTATGGAATAAATTTGTGTATCCTAAAAAATTTTAACTTGAATAAGAATTTTAATCATTTGATGAATTTAAAAATAATTGAATTGGATTCTCTTTCTAAATAATTAATTAAAAGATTTAATTATTTGATTTTAACATAAAAATAATTTATTCTATGGTAATTCAGATCTTAATATTAGTTCATCTCTTGTTTTGAATAGTTATTCTTAATTATATTTTTATCCACCATAAATTTTATTTTTCAAAGAGTAGAAGATTGATATGACTTTTCATGTTTGGATCTATATGTTTGTAGAATCATTAGTGGTATTGATTCTTACCAATCATTTTTTTTCTCTTTTTCACACATTTATATTCTTAAATATTTTTTTAGTTGTTGTTTAATAATTGGATATTTTTCAGTATTACACGAAAAATTGATAAAATAATATTATTTGTGTAGGAAAATAATTCAAATATAATATAAAAATATATTATTGTGGGGATATTTTTCTTCCTCAATTTCAAAATTTTATGCAGTCAATTTAATATCACTTTTATTTTTTTCTCGGTGTTGGATATTATGGAATGGTAGTGTATTTCCAATATGGAGGATTCTTATGAAATCGATTTTATTAAACCTTCCTACATATTTTTAATAAAAGTTAATAGACAAAATTTTATTAATTTGAAAGTTTTAAATATTAAAAATTAGATTAGAAAGTATTGTAGTCCCAAAAATAGGTTAATGTAGTTATGTTTTTTCCCTATGAGTCCTTCCATTTAATATTTTAGAGCTAATTTGTTCTATTAATATTGTATTTGTGCATTTATAATAATATAGACTCTCCTTTTCTAAATAGATTTGGACAATATAATACTTTCTCAAATTAGTCCAAAAAATAGGTTATTACAGTTATATCCTTTTCCTATGAGTTCTTTCATTTAATATTTTAAGATTGCTTGGGTCTATTAATATTGTATTTGCGCTTTTATAATAATATAGGCTCTCTTTTTTCTAAATCGATTTGGATAATATAATACATTCTCAAATTAAATTAGTAATAGGATATTATAATATGTTTTCAAGTTAAATTAGTAATAAGAATTTTAAGAAGTATTAAGATTACATGACTAAAAATATGTCTCTACCACTAAAATAATTGTATTAAAAGGAAACATAATGTGTTCCTAAAGGTATTAGGTATACATGTTAACATGTAGTATTATATGTCTATGCCCAAAGGTAATTATATAATAGGATTTCTGAAGGTAATCATGTAGGATTCCAACATATATGATTATGTCCTAAAACTAATAGGATTATAAGGTTAATATCTAAAATTCTGGTTATGTCATTTTATATGAGTTATTATGCTTAATATTATAAAGTTATTTTTATAAATCGATATTGTATTCATGCTTTTATAATATATATATATATACACACACACACACACACACACACTAACTATTACGCGGCGCCTTCCTGATATTCCTTGGAAGGGCGACTTAAGGCTAAGCAACTGATGTCAGTGCAGCTGCTGTCCGCCAACTGAGGTCCCCTCCGTACGCTAGACGAGATTGTCAGTGCCATACAGGAAAATCGATGTCAAGAACAATTGAGAGAACAGTAAAGAGAATTGAAAGACAGCTTGATTGCGTAAATGAAAGCTATTACAAAAGAAGGCAACGCGATGTCGAGGGGGAGAGACACCAGTACAGATAATTGTTTGCTAAAAAGTTTTGATTGCTTGATCCCCCTAATAATGCTTAAAAAAAATAAACCAAAGCTACATGATTTGTCCTAATTAAGCTAGAAGAACATAATGAAATTACATGGAATAAAACTACTCTATATTTACAATGAAAAGGACTTAGTTTCCTAGAAGGTAGAAACATGTCCGTTGTTAGCAACTTTGTCTCTGCATCACGATCTACGCACGCGGCATTGTCTGCGCGCATCGCTGTTGGCAGCTGCTTGTAGCTGGGCACTAGCGAGGAATATTGGTGGGGCGACAGAGGCACATGCGCGCTTGTCACTTGGCGCGGCCAAGACCACGGGGCCGTCCGTGGCGCTACGCGTTGGGAGGCTTGCCAGGACGCCACGGAGGCGTCCAAGGGGTCATGGGGCATGGCTGGAAAGCCGCCCATGACATTCTCCCCCACTTGAGTTGGAGACGTCCTTGGCGCCTTACTTGCAAAATAATCTTCAATTAGGCTCTTATAGGCTTCGAGGTTTGTTCCCCTCTCCCAAGTATTCTCTTCTGCATCACACCCTTTCCATTTCACCAAAAACTCTTGGTGATCCTTCCTTGAGGCATGAATAACCCGATCATCCAGAATAGTTTGGCACGCCTTTTCCCGGTTGAATTGGGGCCTCGAATACTGGGTATTGTGAGTTGGCTCTGTGATGGATCCTCCGTGTCTTCCCGAAAATGTTTCAGAAGACTGACATGGAAGACGGGGTGGATTTTCCACCAAGCTGGGGTATCCACGCGGTATACAACTTTCCCAATGCGTCTTTCAATGGAAAAAGGTCCAATATATTTTTGCAATAGGCGAGGGTCATGGACCCCTACAAACAAGCACCGCTTTGGGATTTTGACCATCACTTTGTCTCCTACTTGGTATTCAACAAAGCGACGATTCTGATCAGCATGCCTCTTTATCCGCTTTTGGGCTTTGACAAGATAGCTCCGCACTATCTCCAAATTTCGCTTCAATTCTTTTGAGAAGCTAGCAGAACGAGGAGATTTGGACATATTTGGTGCATTCACGGTGTGTGGGAGTAGCGGTTGATGTCCGGTAACAATTTCAAAAGCGCTTTTGTTTGTACCAGAGCTCTTTTGTGAATTAAAACACAGTTGAGCAACATCTAGAAGCTTCACCCAATTCTTTTGCGATCCAGTAACAAAGTGGCGGAGATATTCCTCCAACATACCATTGAACCGCTCCATCTGGCCATCAGATTGCGGATGAAAGCTTGAGCTATGACTCAATTTTGACCCGAGGCACTTAAATAGTTGGGTCCAAAAGTTGCTAGTGATCACGACCACTAACGATGTCTTTGGGCAGGCCCCAATATTTGACGACATGGAAGAAAAAGAGTCGAGTTGTATCTTCTGCTGATATATATTGAGGTGCTGCAATAAATGTGGCATACTTGGAAAATTTATCCACCACAACCAAGATAGTTGTGAGATCTCTGACCTTGGGCAATCCGGTGATGAATCCAGAGACACGCTTTCCTAAGGCCTCTTTGGAACAGCTAGCCAAGAGTCCCGCTTGTGTCAAGCAGTCAGACTTGTCCTTCTGGCATACTAGAAAAGTCCTCACATATTGAGAGACATCGTCGGCCATTTGAGGCCAATAATATGCATGGCGAAGTAATTCCATGGTGCGTTCTTCGCCGGGATGGCTGAACCACAGAGTTCGTGGCATTCCGCCAAAAGAGTTCTTCTCAGATCTCCTCATTTAGGAACATATAGTCGGTTCCCTCTTACCTTTAGGAACCCATCCTCCATGTAGAACTGGCGAGTTTTGCCCTATCCTACTAGATCAACCAAATACTTTGCAACAAGATCCCTGATGAGTAGATCTTGTATCTGGCTTTTATGGTGGTATCTACTTCACTCCCCCTTAGGGTGGCGAGTAGGCACACTGACGCTAGATTAGCTCTCCGACTGAGTACATCATTAACATGATTAGTCTTCCCACTTCGGTACTCCAGGTTGAAGTGAGATTCTGCTAGGAGTTCCTGCCGTCGGGCCTGTAGGCCATTCAGCTTTGGCTGGGTCATGAAATGACTAACAACTGTGTTGTCTATCTTGACCACGAACGGGGATCCCAGTAGATAATGCCTCAAAAGGCGTAAGTAATGAACGACAGCCAGTAGTTCTTTCTCATGGGCGGCATAGCGCCGCTCTGCATCCTTCAGCTTCCATCTCTCATATGCTACGGGATGCCCGTCTTGTAGCAAGACTCCGCCGAGAGCATAGTCGGAGCATCCGTTTGTACCTCGAATGGCTTGGCCAAATCAGGAAGGGCCAAGACGGGGCTACTAGATATAGCCGCTTTTAATGCGTTGAAGGCCTCCGCTCGTCTAGGACCCCAATCCCAAGGCGTGACCTTCTTGAGGAGTTCCGTCAATGGCACTGCGATAAGGGAGTAATTCTTCACAAATTGCCAATAGAAATTGCATAGGCCAATGAACGCCCTCAAGGCATGGATATCCTTGGGTGGCGACCAATCTGTGATGGCTTGGATCTTTTGCTGGTCCATCTTGATCCGCCCTTCCTCAATGACATGTCCGAGGAGGTCGATCTGTTTTTGAGCAAAGGATCACTTGGATAGCTTTGCGTATAATTCATGCTCCCGCATCCGGGCTAGGACCTTCCGCAAATGCTCTAGGTGTTCTTCCAGTGTCTGGCTATAAACCACAATGTCATCCAAATAGACCACCACGAATTCATCAATATACTCTCGCAAGACTTAGTTCATCAGGGTGAAAAATGTAGCTGGAGCATTAGTCAAGCCAAATGGCATAACTAGGAAGTCGAACGACCCATATCTTGTCACACAGGTCATCTTGTGTTCATCGCCCTCAGCAATTCGGACTTGCCAATACCCTATCTTCAGGTCAATTTTCATGAACACCGTTGCATTCCCGAATCTATCGAACAAGCCTGCCATGAGAGGAATAGGATACTTGTTCTTCACAGTGATTTTATATAAATCCCGATAATCCACATAGAGTCGTAGACTACCATCATGTTTCTTTTGGAAAAGCACAGGGGACCCATATGGAGACTTGGAGGGTACAATGATCCCTTTGTCTATCATCTCCGTCAATTGTCTCCGAAGCTCGGTGAGTTCGGGTTGTGACATTCTATAAGGTGCCCGGGCAGGTGGCTTCGCCACTAACTCAATCTCATAGTCCACAATGCGCCTAGGCGGAAGTCGCTTTGGCATCTCCTGTGGCATGACGTCTTCAAATTCCAGTAGTAGCTCCTTTACGGGTGTAGAGATGGGACCCGATGAGCGTTCTATCTCTTCAATGCATAGGGTAGCCAGGAACGTAGGTTCATGTCTTTTGACTCCCTTCTTCAGCTGCAAGGCCGAGATGTTCTCAGCGGCCATTTTCACGGACGTGCACGAGATAATGCAGGGCTTGGCCCCATTTACTCCCATCATTAGAAGCATGTCCGCATATGGTACGGGCGTGGTTTTGGTTTGCCTCAAGAATTCCAGCCCAACTATCAACTCGAAGTCATCTATGATCACCACGAGCAAATTGAACTTTCCTTCATAAGGACCCATCTTCACTGGTATCCTTTGGTTATTCCACCCACTGACTGAGGAGGTGAGTTAATAGCCTTGATGTGACCTCTGCCCTTTCCTACAACTATTCCAAGGCGCTCTACCTGAGTTGGGGCCAAGTAGTTGTGGGTAGCACCTGTATCTATCATCGCCTGAATGGGCTTACCATTTACCTTCAGTTCAACGAACATCAAGGTCCTATTTTGTTTAAGAGGAGCCCCTTCATTCGTCTTCTTTTTCCCTTTCTTGGGGATTGGGCAGGGGTCCTTCTTCTTACGGATACCAGCACTGGTTCCCGTAAATGCCTCAGAAATAGAACCCACAATTATATTGAAGGCACCGACTGGTTCGGTTTGCTCCGCATCATCTTCTTCGTCATCTGTCCCATCATCATAATCTTGATGGGCGTTCATATGTGCATGTGGGCATTCGTTATTCCAATGTGGCCCGCCACAATGACGGCATCCTGAGGGAGGCTTTCTCCCCCGATCATTGTTGTTTGACGCAGCACTGTTGCTGCCTGCGGAAGGAGCCTTAGATTTGGGTGCACTCCGATCTCCCCCACTTCTGCTAGGGCCACCATTGTTAGGCTGGCCTCCTTTGTATCCCGCTCGGACAGGCGATTGAGGCCTATCCTTCCGAGTTTCCACCTGATAGTCCCCAAGGCATTTCGCTGCCTGGATCGCCTTGGGTAGGGTATCTACCCGTTGTCTTTGCAGTTCCATGCGGGCATAAGGTTTCAAACCTTCTAGGAATGTGAAGAGATTGTCTTTGTCCCCCATGTCACGGATGTTCAACATGAGCGCGGAGAATTCTCGCACGTAGTCCCGCACTGATCTGGTCTGTCAGTGCTCCCGTAGTTTTCTCCTTGCATTGCACTCAACATTCTCGGGGAAGAACTGTAGGCGTATGGCTGCTTTAAATTCTTCCCATGTCTCCAAGGCATCTTCACCGGCCCTGATGGCTTCGTACTTCACTTGCCACCAGAGCTTAGCATCACCCTGAAGATACATGGCAGCAATTGCTACCTTCTTGGCTTCTTCTAGGCCTCCCACGATATCAAAGTACTGCTCGATGTCGAAGATGAAATTCTCCGCTTCTTTAGCATTCCGAGCTCCACTGTATGGCTTTGGCTCAGGAATTTTTAGTTTTTGTGCCATGGGGGCGAGGTTCACAGCACCCCCGATTTGATTTCCACCTCCTCGAAGCAAGCCTTGTAGAGCAGCATTAACAACATTGAGCTGGCCTGTCAAGTTGTCTATAGTTTGCTGCATGGCAGTCTGTGTCTGCCTCTTGTCCCCTGTAGGCTAAATCCTCGGTACGCTCCTGTCGGAGGTCCTCGAATTTACCAAAAATTTCGGCTGCCTTAGTAGCTGCTGTTTGTCGGTCTCCTTCAGAGTCGCGACTGATGTTTTCTATGTCAACTTCAGCCTGGATCACTCTGCGGTCCAGGTCGTCCAACCTTTGAACTAGGCTAGTTTGTAGTTCAGGAACCGTATTTACAATGGGTCGTAATACGTTAACCGTCTCCTCAAGGGCCGCAATGCGGTCCCATGATTCACCATGGTCAGAATTGGTGGTAATGGCAATGTGTTCCCTCGTCCGATGTCGAGCCTAGGCTCTGATACCAACTATTACGAGGCGCCTTTCTGAGATTCCTTGGAAGGGTGACATAAGGCTAAGCAACTGATGTCAGTGCAGCTATTGTCCGCCAACTGAGGTCCCCTCCATACGCTAGACGAGATTGTGCCGTACGGGAAAACCGATGTCAAGAACAATTGAGAGAACAATAAAGAGAACTGAAAGAAAGCTTGATTGTATAAATGAAAGCTATTACAAAAGAAGGCAACGCGGTGTCGAGGGGGAGAGACACCAATACTGAGAATTGCTTTCTAGAAATTTTTGATTGCTTGATCCCCCTAATAATGCTTAAAAAAATAAACCAAAGCTACATGACTTGACCTAATTAAGCTAGAGGAACATAATGAAATTACATGGAATAAAACTACTCTATATTTATAATGAAAAGGACTTAGTTTCCTACAAGGTAGAAACAGGTCTGTTGGCACCAACTTTGTCTCTGGCATCACGATCTGCATGCGCGACATTGTCTGCACATTGTCTGCGTGTGCGGCATTGTTGGTAGCTGCTTGCGGCTGGGCGCTAGAGAGGGATATCGGTAGGGCGACATAGGTACATACGCGTTTTTCACTTGGCGCGGCCAAGACCACGGGGTCGTCCGTGGCGCTAGGCGTTGGGAGGCTTGCCAGGATGCCACGGGGCGCGTTCAAGGGGTCATGGGGCATGGCTGTAAAGCCTCCCATGACATAACACATGCATAAAATGTCGCAATAGGGCACCTTAACATAATAAATGATCTCTAATTCCCCCTAACAACTTGAATAAATAAAAATAATTTTACAAAATTTTCTGTATTATATTTTTCCTGATCTCCTATCAAAAGATCATATAACTAAAAAAAATTTTATATCGAACTACAAAATCAAATCTCTTGAATAATTATTGTCCAACGGAGCAACTCAATGGTTAGATTAAAATTAGAATCATAATGTCACAAGTTAGTTTCTCATTGACCTCTTGGACTACTGTTTGATTTATCTTTATGCTTCATTGTTAGCGATGTGATGGAAAAAAAATTGAAAACCATCCATTATTTTGCATTCATCTCATCAGCCAAATACCCTAACCAGCATATCGTGCTTCTCATGTTGTTGGTTTAATTTGATTAATTTATTAACTAATCACTCAAAACTTGACACCTATATTGTGTATTATGTTAACTTCCATGGCTATGGAAGATGGAGCTCAGAAGAAGAAGGAGAAGAAGCTTTGAGAAGACAGTTGAGAACAGAGAGAATAACAAATTCTGTTATTTGATTGAAATGTACGGTATAAACTACATCTCCTTTTGCTGTTCTACTTATATACATTACATATACTAGCTAACTACTTGCTTAATCACTAATAACATTAACTACTTAAGCTAACTAGAGTTAGATCGACTTGAGTACTCTCAACGCTCCCCTCAAGCCAATGGCTTGAACAAGTTATGTACTCCAGGTCTTCTTAGCAAGTAATCATGTTGAAGTTTTCCTAGACTTTTTTGTGAGTAGATCGGCCAGTTGTTCTTTGGTTGAAACATGCTCAGTTCTCAGTATTCCCTGTGTAATCCTTTCTCTTACAAAATGGCAAGCAATGTCTATATGCTTGGTTCGTTTATGGAAAATTGGATTGGCTGCTATTTGGATTGCAGCCTTGCTGTCACACCTAAGCTTCACAAGTAATTCCACATCCACTCCAAGCTCTTTGAATAGTCCAATAAACCAAGTTATTTCAATTGTACATGAAGCCATGCTTCTAAACTCAAATTCAGCTGAGCTTCTGGACACTGTCTCTTGTTTATTTGAATTCCAAGAGATCAGTGCATCCCCAAACTTTACCAAATAGCCTGTTACAGACCTCCTGGTTTGCATACATGCTCCCAGTTTGAGCTTTAATAAGCACTCATCTTGTTGGTATTCTGTGCAGGCATCAACAGCCCTAAACCTGGGGCTTCTTTTAGATATCCTACTACTCTAAGTGCTGCTTCCATATGAGAATCCTTTGGACAGTGCATATATTGACTCAGTAATTGTGCAACAAAGGCTAAGTGAGGTCTTGTCATAGTTAAGTACAAAAGTCTGCCCACTAGCCTTTGATATCCTCCTGGATCTTTGAGTAGTTTATCTTCATGCTTCTCATCACTTCTTATACACTTATCATATTCTTCAGAAGTTAATTTTTGATTCAACTCAAGTGGGGTTCCAACTGATATTGCTCCCTCTAGCCCTGACTCAGAGATGAGTTCCACAGCATACTTATTTTGACACATCACAATCCAATCCTTGGACCTTGCAAACTCAATGCCTAGGAAGAATTTCAATTCACCTAGATCCTTCATTTTGAACGGACTTTGTAGGTCTTTTCTTGTTTGACTCAGTAGTGATTGGTTGTTGCCTGTGATGAGTAGATCATCAACATAAACTAAGATCAGTATTAGATCACTGCCTGATTTCATAGTAAACAAGGAATAATCAAAGTGACTTTGTTGGAATCCCATCTGCAGCAGTGACTCTGTCAGCTTCTTATTCCATTGTCTAGCTGATTGTTTGAGGCCATATAGGGATTTGTGAAGTTTGCAAACCTTCAAGGACTCCCACTGTCTGCGAAACCCCTCAGGAACATGCATATACACCTCCTCTAGTAAATCCCCATTAAGGAAAGCATTATGGACATCCATTTGATAGATAGTCCATTGCTTAGCTGCACCAAGTGCTACCACAGTCCTGACTATCACCATCTTGGCTACTGGGGAGAAGGTATCATTGTAGTCAAGGCCTTCTCTTTGACTGTAACCCTTGGCAATCAAACGAGCCTTATATATCTCTACCTCCCCTAAGGCTCTATACTTCATTTTTAAAATATACTTGCAGCCAATTGGCACTTTACTCGGTGGCAGGTCAACAATACTCTATGTTTTATTGTCTTCCAAATCAGTTATCTCCAGTTGCATAGCTTTTATCCATTTTGGGTCAGCAGAGGCTTCTCTAAATGTCTTTGACTCTGACAGGGCTGAACAAGAAGAGAGAGCTTGCAGATACACTGGCTTGAGCTGTGCATAGGTGACATATGAGGATAGGGGATATGAGCAAGATTGCTTGAAGCCTTTTGTTACATAGTCTTGTAACCATAGGGGAGGTTTAATTGGTTTGGATGACCTTCGAGGGCCCACTGGAGAGACTGCAGATGATGAAGGGACTTGCTCAGATATAGCATGCTCAATGCCTGCAGATTGAGGGATTTGTTCAGCTGTATCAACCTCTGCCTCTGATGTATCAGGAAAGTGTGCATGGGTCTCCCTAGGATGAGTAGAGATAGCAGGTGTCTCAGGTGAACAAGTAGAGGGACATGGAACATGGTTGTTTGATAAGTGGGATTTTGACTACTTATTTTTGCCCTTTGACTTTCGTTTTAGTTCAAAAATATTAAAAGGTATTCCCGAAAACTGATGAAATATGCTTACTTGCAGGAGTATTGAAAAATGAGTCATTATGATTAAATCCAACTCAAGAAGGAGTACTTTTTAACAAGGACAAAAATCAAGCACACATGCTCAACGTGCGAACCGCAGAATTCTATCTGCGGCCGCAGAACATGAAGAAGAATTGACAGTGCTGTAGTGTAAAGTGTGGACCGTACAATAATTGTACGGCCGCAGAAGTCAAGGTTCAGGGAGTTGGACATTCAAGACCAACAAGAACTGTGGACCGCACTATAATTGTGCGGCCACAGAAATCAAATATGTGGTTGCATCTAGAATTTTGCAGTCCGCAGAACTCAAGAGATACAGCCGCAATGTAGAATTGTGTGGCCGCAGAACCAACTCCTGTCAAGAGTGGAAGAAAAGTGCGGACCGCACACAAAATTTTGCAGCCGCAGAACCTCCGAAAGGGAAATTTTGTCTGAAAATTTCAGCTATGTATAAATAGACTTTTTTGATGAAATTAGGTTATGTTTGAATACCAGAAGTTCTGTAGCCGTTTTTCTTTTCCTTTTTAGGCAACTTTAGCTTATATTATTGATTTTACATTGGATTTTCATCTATTAATCTTTGAATATGAGTTTTATCATCTTTTCTTCTTTATTTTCTTCAATACCCATTATGAGTAGCTAAATTTCTAGCTAGGGTTGTTACTCAACCCTAGTGTGGGAACCTAATGGTGTTTGATTTAGGGCTTGTTTATGGTTGGGTGTGTATTATTTAGCCTAGTTCTTGCTATAATTGTAGAATTAATGGTTGCAAATATTGGTTCAAGCCTATTTGACTTGGTCTCTACTTGATAGAGAGAGACTAAGTCTAGGAAAACTTGGCTAACAAGAATTTGGGATGAAATCAAGAGATTGATAGTCCCAATCAAAGGGTTGAATCTAGAGATAGTAAAATCCGACTTGAGAAATTTCTGAACTATTTTGTACAATACCCATTTGGGCTTGAGAAAGCCAAATCGGGCAAAAACCATTTTCTTACCGAGAGGTATTGAGTGGGTAATTGTGTATTGATTTCTATAATACACCCCGACCAACGAAACTTGCTCTAAAGCCCACAACCCATTAGGCAAACATCTAGGTGGAAGTCATAACCCTAGACCTTTTACATATTTGAAAACAACAACAAAACATTATTCTCTAGTTTCATATTTTACAATAGCAATCCTTAGTATTTTAGAAGTAAAATCAAAACAAATTTTGTGGAAGTGCAACTTAGAAAATTCACGTGCTTAGTCCAGATATGTACCACTAATCCCATCTACGCTCCCTGTGGATTCGATCCTGACTCCTAGTTGGGTATTATTATTGCAATCGACCGCTTCACAGCCCCAATTTGAGGTGTGACTTGGGAGAGATCAATTTTTGGCGCCGTTGCCAGGGAGTTAAAAATGAATTTATCTATATATTTGGTTTTGTGTGTGACTTGTCTTCCTTTACTTATGTGTTACTAATATTTTTGTGAAACAATTGTAGGTGCAACAATGTCTCTCAACAACAATGATCCCCTCGGAAACATGCCATTGGGGGATGACATAGAGGATGACCAAGTTGAAGAGGTTCCTCTTAAACCTCAAGCAAATAGACGAGGTCGTCTGCCTCTAGACAACGTTTTTGTTCCTCCCCCACCTGCACCAAGAGAGACTCCACACCGAGTGTTTCCAAATGAAGGATATGCAAGTTCCATAGTCCCAGCCCGTATTAGGGCGGGCAATTTCCAAATCACAAATATTATGTTCACATTGCTAGAGCAACGGGGATTCTTCATCGGCGCTCCGAGTCAAAATACATACAAACACTTGAAGGGGTTTGTGGACACTTACTAGGGGAGTAAACAGACCAATGTATCCAAGGATGCTCTAAAGTTGAGGCTATTTCCCTTCTCTCTACGGGGAAAAGCCTTGGATTGGTTAGAGAGATTGACAAACCATTCCATCCGTATATGGGATGAATTGGCAAAGAAATTAATTTCCAAGTTCTTTTCTCCCGGGCATATGTCTACTCTTAGAGACGAGATTCTAGTATTCAAACAAGAACCCAATAAGCCTTTGCATGAGATATGGGAGGGGTACTGATCTATGGTGAAAGAGTGCCCAAACAATGATATGACGGAGGCTACGATTCAACAAACTTTCTATAGGGGATCAATACTACGAATCAATGCGTGGTCAACCAACTTGCTGGTGGAAATTTCATGACAACACCATATGCCGAAGCTTGTGAGATATTAGATGAAATGGCGGATAATTCATCAGCATGGCAAAGTAGAGAAAATGTTCCTCAAGGTGATCCAAATATGATTCACCTACATAAAGAATTGCATGATCATGGGCAAGCAATTACCGAGCTGACCACCACATTGTATCAATTATCCAAAGCTCAACTTCAATAAGTTCAAGGTCCTAAGCAAGTCAATGCAATGGAGGGAGTGAATATGATGGTAAACAAGAGAAGGAAAAAGCGTCAACAAGTGCAAAACCGTGTGGAACAATATGTGCAAGAAGATAGTGGGTTTGATCAAGATGAATCAAAACAATGAAGGGAATTGGAATGGTCAAAATAACCAAGGCAATTGGAGTGGTAATAATCAAGGATATTGGGAAGGCAACAAAAAAGGGGGATGGAACAATAACCAAGGGAATCGGGGGTCGGGCTTTCAAAGGCCCCCGGTGTATCAACAACCAAGCAACCCATCTCCTTATCCTTCCCATGGGCCTAGCTCTTCCAACAATGAGATGGGGAGAATTGAGAACATGTTCAAACAAATGATGGAGAAGAATGTCGACTTCGATGCTCAACTATCCTCTCACAACACTTCAATTCGCAATTTGGAAGTTCAATTGGGGCAAATCTCGCAAGCTTTGAACACTCGTCCTAAGGGGGCACTACCAGGTGACCCGGTGGTGAACCCAAAGGGTGGGAACAACACGGGATATTCCATGGCCGTGACTAGAAGGAGTGGAAAAGGTGGGTATGCAACCACCTTAAGTCAAATAAAAATTGTGGATGATGAGCAAGTGATACAAGAAGATGAGATTCCAAACAATCTGGTATAAGCAAATGACGAAGTGAGAATTGATATTAATGACAATTTGGAGGAGACTCAAGAGGAAGTGAACCTATATAGGGACCAATACTAAGGCCTCCTATTCTATACCCTCAAAGTCTTGCCAAGAAAAATGGCGAGAACCAATTCAAAAAGTTCATTGACATGATGAAGAGCCTATATATTAATGTGCCATTGGTCGAGGCTTTGGAGCAAATGCCCGGTTATGAAAAGTTCATGGAAGATTTGGTGACAAAGAAGAGGTCGAAGAATTGTGAGACTATAAAGATGACACATCAAGTGAGTGCAATTGTGCACTCAATGGCTTCTAAATTGGAAGATCCCAGCGCTTTCACAATCCCTTGTATGATTGGAAGTGCCGACTTTGCTAAGGATCTTCGTGATCTTGAGGAAATAATCAATTTGATGCCCTATTCGGTTTACAAGACTTTGGGAATTGGGGAACCAAGACCCACATCTATGAGGTTACAAATGACGGATCGTACTATGAAGAGACCATTGGATGTTATTGATGATGTCTTGGTTCGGGTTGATAAATTCATCCTCCCAGTGGACTTTGTGATTCTTGATTGTGAAGTAGACTATGAGGTGCCTATTATTATAGGGAGACCTTTCCTTGCTACGGGGAAGGCTCTTATTGATGTGGAAGTCGGTGTGCTCACTTTCCGGGTTGGTGATGAAAAGGTGGTTTTCCATGTGTACAAATCTATGAGTCAACCAAATAGCAATGAAGCTTGTTTGTTTGTGGACTTGATGACCGATGTGATTATTGATGATGCTAGTGCCACAATGAATGTTGATGATACTTTGGAGGCCGTTTTTCTTAACCTTGAAGATGATGAGGAGGATGGTTGTGTGGAATGTGTGAATGCAATGCAAGAAATGAGGTCGTATACTTATGAATCCCGTAAATTGTCCTTGGATCTTGAAAATCGGAAGACTCATCCAACAAAGCCATCAATCGAGGAGCCTCCCACTTTGGAGTTAAAGCCACTGCCTCCACATCTCAGGTATGAATTCTTTGGACCTTGTTCTACTTTACCGGTTATTCTTTCCTCTTGTTTGACTAACATGCAGGTAGAATCCACATTGGCGGTGCTACAAAAGAGGAAGAAATCTATCAGATGGACATTGGCGGATATTCGGGGTATATGCCCCGCCTTTTGCATGCACAAGATTATTTTGGAGGAGGATGCCAAACACTCCGTTGAACATCAAAGGAGATTAAATGAAGCAATGCAAGAGGTGGTCAAGAAGAAGATCATAAAGTGGTTGGATGCTGGGGTTTTTTACCCATTTTTCGATAGTTCATGGACTTCTCAGGTACAATGTGTCCAAAGAAAAGGGGTATGACAGTGGTCACCAATGATAAGAATGAGTTGATTCCTACAATAACGGTGACTGGGTGGAGAGTGTTTATGGACTATCGCAAGCTCAACAAAGTCACAAGGAAAGATCATTTCCCACTTCCCTTCCTTGAGAAAATGCTTGATAGGTTGGCCAGCCACATTTTCTATTGCTTCCTTGATGGGTATTCCGAATTCATTACTCTGGGGGATCAAAAGAAGACTACTTTCCCATGTACCTATGGTACGTTCGCATTCTCGCGGATGCCATTTGGTTTATGCAATGCACCAAAGACTTTTCAACGGTGTATGATGGCTATATTCACGGACATGGTGACGGATTTCCTTGAAGTCTTCATGGATGACTTTTCAGTGGTCGGGAATTCTTTTGATGATTGCTTGAAAATTTTGGATAAGGTCTTGGCAAGATGTGAAGAGACGAACTTGGTGTTGAATTGGGAGAAATGTCACTTCATGGTCAAGGAAGGCATTGTCCTTGGCCACAAAATTTCAAAGAATGGTATTGTCACGACCCAAAATCCATTAAAGGTCGTGATGGCGCCTAATACTGTTGTCAGGCAAGCCAACAATTAAATAAATAACTCCATTACTCCATTTTAGTACTTTTGAAATCATAATTTCCTCTGATTAAAATGTAAGAGATGAAATTTACAAAGTAAATGGAAATATTTTTACAACTTTAATACAAAATAACCCAAAAGCATTCCCAAAACCCGGTGTCACGAGTGCATGAGCATCAACTAGGAAGTAAATAAAATACAACATCTGTCTAAAACACAAATTAGACAGGAAAAATACAAATAACTCTGGAGGAGACTCTGTTGGCTGCAGATCGTAACCTGAAATGCAGCTCGCGGCAAGTCCCCGCGTCATCCATGCCTCCATGTCCAAAGGACCACGGATATAAAAGTACCAGCACAAAAATGTGCAGCAAGTGTAGTATGAGTACGTAAATCTACGTGTACCCAGTAAGTATCTAGCCTAGCCCCGAGGAGTAGTGATGAGGGGTCGGCATAGACACTCACTAGTGGCCCAATAATATCAGGTACAGTAAGAGGTGAACAAATATGAGGCATAGTAATTAAATGAAATAAACAAGTGTAAATATGTGGTACAATTATCCTCCTTACAATAAACTCAAGCTCTTAATTAGCAAATTCCTCCTCAACCGGAGCATATATATATCTATGTATAATGGACCTCACCAAATAGGTTGTTATAATTCGAATCAGGGAATAACTCATAGATACTATGGCTTCTGGCCAAATATTATGCACGATTCCATGAGGATATTTTTATAGAAATGTTGAGGCGTACGACCCGATCCAACATAAATATTTAAAATGTGCACTGCCGAGGGTCGAACGGCTCGAACCATAGACGCATCTATTTAAACTGCCAAGGCAAACGGCCCACTCCCATGTGAGTGTGGTACATAAATCCTGTCGAGGCAAACAATCTGATCCCATTAGAATAAGAAGTTTAAACGGGTCCTTGACCCCCACTCACGAATGAACATGTGAGTTATAATTTTTAAGGAAATTCATTCGATGACAATGCATAATGCACGAGAAATCCGTAAGAGGAACACCATTATTCCGTGGCAAATCATAAAACTCACAAAAACTCTACAGTAGCAAGTCTATCACTATACACATATCTAGTCTCAAGTCATAATGCGAAATAAAAGAATTAAACGAGCAAGGATATTCCCTATAGTACAAGTACGACATGACGTGAACCTAAGTCAACTCGAACAATAACATGAATCTAACTACATACGGACTCTCGTCACCTCGTGCATACATAGTCCCCGCAACAAGTTGCATACATTAAATATACCTAGGGGTAGTTTCCCTCTCATAGGTGGGAATCACTTACCTTGACATAGATGATGAAGATGGAGCTCCAAAATCGCTCCTAGGTCGGCTCCCATGGAGGAAATGATATGAAATGAGCCAAACCCGTTTTTGCAAGCTTATACACTGCCCAGACGACCATTCTTCGTGTTCGTGAGCCCCCCATCACGTTCTCTATGAACAAACTTCTCAAAAGCCATTTCCAAACTCTTCTCAGACAGCCTCTAGTATATTGGCCATAACTTTCTATACAAAACTCCAAATGACAATGCTTTAACTTTCTCAAAATTAGATACCAGGATCTACAACTTTCATGTTTTGGTCATCTCCCAATTCTTTATAGGTTTTGAGATATAATCTTCCAAAGTCTGCCTTGTGCAACACAAATTTCTTCTTCGTGATTTCCAAACATCTTCCCGAACATCCTATAGTGTACCAACCATAAATTTTTGTACACAACTTCAAATGCCAGATGGTTTGCGTTTCTGAAAACTAGACACAAAGGAATACAATTTTAATTTTTGTATCATCTCCAAATTCCTTATATATTGCGAGATATAAGCTTCCAAAGTCAGACGATGGTATTTCCTTCTTCACGAACGCGAGAATCTCTGCGCGAACGTGAAGAACAGAGTTACAGCAGCAAAATCCTTCTTCGCGAACGCGAGAGGCTCCTCGCGAACGCAAAGAACAACGCCAGACATTAGAAAACCATAGTCTAAAGTAGCCCAAAATGATCCGATAATACCCGAAACATACTCGAAACACACCCGAGGCCCTCGGGACCCCAACCAAATATACCAACAAGTCCTAAAATATCATATGAACTTAGTCGAGGCCTCAAATCACACCAAACAACATCGAAACCATGAATCGGCACCCAATTCAAGCTTAATGAACTTTAGAACTTCAAACTTCTACATTCGATGTCGAAACCTATTCAATCACGTCCGATTGACCTCAAATTTTGCACACAAGTCACATTTGAAATTACAGACCTACTCAAACTTCCGGAATCAGAATCCGAACCTGATATCAAAAAGTCCACTCCTGGTCAAACTTTCTAAGAACCTTAAAATTTCCAACTTTCGCCAAATGACCCCGAAATGACCTACGGACCTCCAAATCCACATCCGGATGCGCTCGTAAGACCAGAATCATCATACGGAGCTATTCCCACTCTCAGAATCCCAAACGGACATCGATAACATTAAGTACACTTCAACCCAAACTTATGAAATTCTTCCAAAATGCTAACTTTCCATAATAAGCACTGAAATGCTCCCGGGTCACCCAAAACCCGATCTAGACATACGCCCAAGTCCAAAATTATCATACGAACCTATTAGAAATTTCAAATCCCAATTCCGAGGTCGTTTACTCAAAAGTCAAACCTTAGTCAACTCTTCCAACTTAAAGCTTCCGAAATGAGAATTTTCTTTCCCAATCAACTTCGAACTTCCCGAAATTCAATTCTGGCCACACGTACAAGTCATAATACCTGAAGTGAAGCTACTCGAGGCCTCAAACCGTCGTACGACGCGCTAGAGCTCAAAACGATCGGTGGGGTTACATTCTCTCCCACTTAAACATACGTTCGTCCTCGAACGTTCTAAAAACTTCTCTGGGGTTGTTCGAAATCATTGTTTAACACCTCGTGCAGCTACCCGTGCTACCACAATCCAGTTGAGCACATTAGCTCGAGCAAACCTGAAAATCATCCCTTTTATCTAGTCAAATAAGCCTTAGGGCCAAATTCCAACATCTGAAATTCTCTACCAAGTCTATTTCCAACATACGGACACCGTATCCATCACTACACGATGTATCAATACATGATTGTATACCCTTACCGAGTTCACATCATGCACCGCATTATTCACATGACCATAATGACATCCCCTAACAACAATAGCCGAAATCCCACGAATTTGATGCCCACAACACACCTCATGAAGCATGTAAGTCCCGTTTCAGCTCTCGCAATACTCCCGAAACAAAAGATATGTGTAGAAACTCATTACCACCTGTCGAATCACAACTCATGGGGTCTCTCCTCGCGACAAGAACCATTACCTCATTCTGGACTGAATATCGATATTTACTCTTTAATGTGCCTCATATAAATCTGATCGCACTGATCCCAGATCCAATAATCTCGTCTCACCCAGTACAAGCTGCATAGGCAATAAGCCACCTCAAACACTGCCAAAAGTGTCATATGATGCCACAATGTGCTAACAATCTACAAACTCGAATGTGATACATAAGGAAACAAACTCTGGAAAGAATTACTCAATCCACGTAACTAATTTAAACCACCAAAAAGATTTTATGAACCTTCCTCAGAAAATGAGAAGCAAAACACACAATAATAGATATGGGAATTGTACTCAACATCACACTATTGTGGCGTGCAACCCGATCCACACATGATACCGTTACGGCGTGCAACCCGATCAAACCATAATACCCGTGGCGGTGTGCCACCAGATATAAACAACATACCGATGGCGGCGTACCACCCGATCCACACATAATAACATACAAGGAAATACTTACCGAGCTAAAAAGCTCATACCTGCGAAATACCCGAATATCAACCACAAGCACACGGAGTGAATAATACAAATATTGGGGATAAGGATAGCTCCATACGCTACAAAAACCAAGCATAAATAAGGTGCAATAAATGACCTATATCTTGAGAGCCATCCTGCTCTCACACGCCGTAAATTACACGGGATCTCAACACGAGTGCGAATAATCAAACCGCCTCACAACCCACATGACACAATAGAGATTACACGGAATGGCTGACGACATAAATAACCTCCAAGACCCGAAGACTCTTCCGTAAATAACGCTAAGCTGCAATGAACACATTCGGTCTGATATAGATCCCACATTCACATTTAGATCCATTCACGAACCTCAAGACGATTATGACCGTACCGAACTAGGATAATAACCTTTCAAGGATTCACAATAACCCTATTCATGATACACATAAGAACATCAGTCCAATCCAGAACAAACATCCACAGTTCGCAACCAAATTAACAGAGCCCATTCCAGGCCTAAACTCTCACATTAGAGATAGTACCATAATCTCCATACGTGGTTTCAATATTTAATTAATCAAGTTACTACATATCACACTTATACAATATTTTTGTGGGATATGCTCCCACGACCTTCTGCACCATGTAACAAGTCTGCACACCCATACCATCGGCCATACTAATGCCGTAAAGCGAATCAGGAATCCGCAAATCAGTACACCAAGCCTCTTACATAGGATATCGATCTCAGGTGACGCTTGTTACACCCCATGTTTTCGTACATGAAAGTACGCCATAAGTAAATTGATATAAGCTCCGAAATGAGATGTTACATCCCCCATTTTTGTACGTTAAAGTTTCATCATAAGCTAATCGACGCAAGCTCGGGAATCAAACTATAAGTATTACGCTATTTTAAATAAGTGATAAGTAAATTCATGGAGAGAGGGAAAGAAAATCAAAGAAAAATGAGTTTCGTCGAAGTTTGGCAATTTGGGAATGAAATACGATCCAAACTATAATACCCAGTATTTATGGACTAGTGTCATACAAGGTATCACAAGACCATGATAGCGAGGTGTATAAGGTATGTTAAAAGTGCGTAGTATATTAAGTAATTTGAGATAATTCTTAATTATGTGGGATATTGGTTAATGGGAGATTAACAGATTATTAAGATATTGGTGGATAATTTTAAAGATATTTTGGGTAAATCCTTGAACCCAATATGGCGGCAAGCTAAGCTAAAGAAAATGACTCTTACCTCTCATTAATGGTGGCATTTTAAGAGAGTATTTGTGGCCAAGTCATCATCAAAGTGGGGCCCACAACATGTAACGTTAAGACTTGATCTCATACCTTATTAAAAGAGTATGCTAAGACTTGCTAAGAAATCATCTTACGGATAGAGTTCAAGCACAACATTTTAAGAGATTTCTTACCTTATTACAAGGTCTGCCAAGTGATGGATGAAGTGTTACGCCTTGCAATATTACGTCCCGCAGTATTATATTATGATGATGTTACACTTCGCAGTATTTAAATTACGACGATGTGTCACCCTGTAGTATTGTACGTTGAATTTGTCGTAGGGTAATTGACATCAGTCCAAGGAAAATATTATTTGGAAATTATAAGGATTATGCTATTTCAAACAAGTGATAAGTAAATTCGTGAAGGTTAGAAGGGAAGCAAGTCAAAGAAAATGAATTTTCGTCCAAGTTTGGCATGTTGGGATAAAATACGGCCCGAGCTAAAATACCCGGTAATTATGGACTAGTATCATACAAGGTACCACGTGGCCATGATAATAAGGTGTATAAGGTATGTAAAAAGTGAGTAGTATTTTAAGTAAGTGGAAATAATTCTCAATTATGTGGGTAATTAGTTAATTACCGGGTAACGGGACATTACCTAATTAACTAATAAATTGGATATGATCAAATTTCCCCCACCCCACGTGGAAGCCACAAGAAAATGAATTAGGTGACTCATATACACATTACGTGAGTCATATAGCAATTGCAAGGAAAAATAAAAGGCTTACCCAAAATGAACATTTCAATAAAACCTCCCATCTAAGACCATATACATAGAGTCAGAGATCATTCTTCAAATAGAATCTCACTAAGGTGTCCATTAAAGTTATGCACCCCCAATTCTATGTGATATTAAATAGTTAGTAAATGTTAAGTTCACTTATTTTTAGTACTACTTCTCAAGAGGCTAAGTTTGCTAATCTTTACTGTCAAATGCATGTTTATACATGCGTTTTTCTATCTGAGTACTTCTTAAAAGATTTGTGCCAAGCATGTATTATAGAAGGTCTCCAACATCTAGAGTTCCGCCTCTTTCATGTCGGAAAGCCATATAATGGACAATTAGATCTAATTTCCCTACTCCGATCTTGCTGTCACGTGTATTTTTCATAATTGACGGTTGTTAGATGGATTTTCAAGAGAATCGACTCAGGTATGTTAAGGCTATCCCTTCTTTTTTTGGCATGGTCCAAATTATACTGAAGAAATAAGTAAATACACAGTTTCTATAAATTACTCTATTCATAGAAATAGTAGGGGTGTCTATATTCTTGATTCCCCATGAGAATTATTATTATTTT